>CM068742.1:6523046-6639393 GCA_035084275.1 Hydrolagus colliei | reverse complement strand
TACTCACTTTCACTCTCACACTCTTTCTCTCACACTCTCAGCTCATGTATCGGAGCTGTTTTGGGGAGAATTCAATGGTTTTATGTGAAAGTTTAAAGTAGTTTTTAACTGAAAAAAACACTTTCTCTCTTTTTCTCTCGCACTCCGTTTCACGCTCATTCTTCCTCTTACACTCATCACTATCTCTCTCTCTCTCTATCTCCCTTTCTCTCGCCCTTCTTCTCAGTCTCTCCTCGCACTCTCTCAACGTCTCTCTCTCCCTTTGATCTTTCCCCGCTTGGCCCTGTGTATGGGACAAGAGTCGGACTTGCTGCCCAGTGGATCTCTCTCGCTGTGAGATGTTCTGGTCTATGGTTTCCCCTGATTTACATGCGACTTTCTCCCCCCCACCCCCCACCCTCCACCCCTCCCTCCTTCATAAGCACCGAATATTCCGAACTGTATTGATTATGTTAAGAAATCGTCCTCAATGGTCCGCATACCGGAGGGAGGAGTTAATAGGAAGCTGGAGACATGTTCCATATTCCCGACAGGTCAGTATGCCCGCTCCCCCCCCCCACCCCCCCAGCAAGGCGGAGGAGAGGAGAGGAGAGGAACTGAGGAGCAGATTGGAGGGCACTTTTAGGCTCAGTGAAGAGAAGACATTATTTGAGTGTGAGGGGCGGGGGGGGGGGGGGGGTGGGGGCATCACGCCTGCCATGTTCTTACAGACCCGAGACCGAGTGGGGCTCGAAGATAGATTGACGTCAGAATCATTGTTAATAAAAATTTTTTTTATTAATAATAGCTATAACAGCTAACATTTCATACCCAGAGATCCAAGGCTGCCAGATCAATCAGCCTTTAACGGGGACTAGAGACTAGATCAGCCTCTAGTTGTTGTTGGTGCGAAGCCTTCACTGTCCAGGGCCTTGGGACCATCCTCCCAACGTGAAAGGCTTTGCGTAAATGCAATCTGTTGTTGTTGTCACTGATGGGGCTGGGGCTGGGGGGGGGGGGGGTGGAATTGTATCAGGGATCTGTGAGGGGAACAGTTCATTTAGACTTTGGTTGAGGGAGGGAGTGTAGACGGAAGGAGGGGTGGGTGGGGGGGCGAAGTGAAGAGTGGGAGATTGAATATATAAACCAGGTGATTCACACTGTGTGGGGGGGGGGGGGGGGGGAAACGGTGTCCCTCGACGTGTGCGAGAATCACATGGCGACCGATGTCTGAATGACTAGAGCTCAGGGAGCCCGACGGGGGCTATAACTCCGAGGTGGCTACCCACTTTTATGTGGATCAAGGCTCTCTCTCTCTCTCTCTCTCTCTCTCTCACAATGTTGTACAATGTTGATCGGGGGAACCATCATCTCTTTAATGGCTTAAGAGAGATTCCTAACTTGCTTTGGATTGTGTGTGTATGAGTGTGCATCAGCACGTGTGAGTGTGTGTGACGGTGTGTGCCAGGGTGTTAAGAGTGAGTGTGTGTGAGTGTGTGTTAGCCTGTGAGAGCGTGTGTGTGTGTGTGGGTATGTGTGTGTGTACATCAGCATATGAGAGTGTGTGCGTGTCAACATGTAAGAGTGTGAGAGTGTACGTGTACAAGCATATGTAAGTTGGGGAATGTGTGTGTGTGTGTGTGTGTGTGTGAGTGTGTGTGTGTGTGTGAGTGTGTGTGTGTGTGAGTGTGTGTGTGTGTGTGAGTGTGTGTGAGTGTGTGTGTGTGTGTGTGTGTGTGTGTGTGTGTGTGTGTGTGTGTGAGTGTGTGTGTGTGTGTGTGTGTGTGACGGAGTGTGCCAGGGTGTTAAGAGTGAGTGTGTGCTAGTGTGTTGAGAGCGTGTGTAAGATTGCGTGTGTGTGTGTATACGTGATAGAATGCATGAGTACGTACCCAAATGAGTGAGAGAGTGTGTGTGTATGTATCAGAATATGAGAGCGTGCGTGCGTGCGTGCGTGTCAACACGTAAGAGCGTGAGAGTGTACATGTACAAGTATACGTAAGTTGGGGAATGTGTGTGTGGATACACGTGTGTGTGCGTGTGTGTGCATGTGCTCGTGCGTGTGCGTGCACGCGTTTGTGTGTGTGTGTGTGTGTGGTGCGTGCGCGCGAGTGTGACAGCAGACCAGTCACGATGTGTGGTTGTATTTCCTCTCAGCGCAACTGAGCCATGTCTCAGGATACGCCTCCAACAAGGTGGACAGTCGCTACTGTCACTACCCTGCGATGGTCGCCAACCCCTGTGATCCATACATGCAAATGCCTCGACGATACTCTGAGTACAGGTAAGCCGTCTGTCCGTCCGTCCATCCCCCTCTCTCTCTCTCTGTCTGTCTGTCTGTCTGTCACTCTGTCTGTCTCTCTCTCTCTCTCTCTCTCTGTCTGTCATTGTGTCTGTCTGCTGTCTGTCCCCCCCCGCCCACCCCCCTCCAAAGGGGAAGTCCGTGAAACTGCTAACGCAATACAGACCTGTCTGCTCCCTCCGCTCGGCCGCTCTGACCTGCTCTGTGTACCCCACCGTCAGCGATCTCTGCCACCCACCCACCCACCCACCCACCCCTATTTGAGCTCCATCGCGCAGTCCCTCTGCCTTCCTTCAAGCCGTGCCTTCGGTCGCCCTCCTCCTACCCACACACACCCTTTCCTGCCCTCCCCCCCCCCCCCCACCCCCCCCACCTCCCCCTCCTGATTCCAAACCTCTTCTCGGCTCCAAACGCCCTCCCAACGCAAACCGCGCTGTGTACAAACGTCATTTCTTGCTGTCGTTGAGACGGGGGAGAAAATATGCATCATCCTCGTGTTTAACGTACCGTCTTGGCCTGCGGCTGAGACATCTCGAAGCGGTCCACCTTGCATACATACACATCGCGAAGTGGAGTGACTGCGTATTTTGTGGGTGAGACGTGGCACCCCCAATGCCCTCAGCAGCCTCCCACAAACAGCCGTGGATGGAAAGGGAGGGAGCAAATTTGTTTTCCCCCGGGTGGGGGGGGGGGATTGTTGCCCGAGGAAGAAAGCCATCCACCGATCGACTTGACAAACTATTTACTGCTCTGGGTCAACACGGGGTGGGGTGGGGGGGTTCGCGAGACAATCGGCTGTTTTACTTCTTTGATTATTATTATGATGATGATTAATATCGAGCCTTTTTGCCGTTCTCTCTCCCAGTCCCAGTTGCCGTCGGCTGCAAAGTGACAGGTCAGGAAGTTCAATGCTGGAAAGGACAAACTACTGCTAACAGGAGAGGGCCACAGATCACACGCGATCGGTGCGAAGGCTTCATGTTAAAGGGATCAGCGGTAGTCCGGCAGTGTCACGGTTGTGATGGATGCCCTGAACAACGAAACCCCCAACTCCGTTCAACTCACACCAACTGAATTCAAATCACTCATCTCAACCCACCTCACCTCAACCCACCTCACCAACTCTATGACTCTCCCCCTCCCCCCCCCTCTTCTTTGCCGTTAACGTTTACTGTTCCACAAATGACTCGACCTGACCAATACCCGGCTGAAAGCAAGTATCACTTTCCAGACATTTATCCCTCTACAAGTACCATGCGTCATTTACCAATGAGTTATGCCATCTAACTTACCCGTTATGTTTTTACCGGCACTGTTCAGGTACCACTTAAAGCCCCCACCCTGTACAGTAAAACCCATACCTTATCAATAAGGTATATACATACATCTGATACGTACAATTGAGCTACTGCCCCTGAAACCAAACCCAAAGCCATAAAGCCTTCGTGCTTCTTTCTCTCTCACCCACTCTCTCAAAGGAAGCCTTTCTCATCCAGCAAGCAAACACGATACTGACTCACCGAACCACACAACACACACACACACAGTGCAGCCGCTATAATTGCTTATCTGAACTGATACTCAGAAATAAAAGTGCAATTGAGACATTGGAGTAAAGATTTCTCTTCACGTGGAGGGTTGGAGAATTTGGAAGACAGAGCCTCCATGGGGACAGAGATAATTATAATTCTCGTCTGTCCTCTCAATGGCCAACACACGTCCCGGAGTATTCAAGCCTTGGCTCACACCAACATCCGCTTAACACTCTCTAGAATTAAGTAGAGCATGTCCCTCCTGGGAGGGAGAATGAGAGAGAGAGACAGAGAGAAAGTGTGTGCACGCATTGCATTCTAGACACAGGTAATTTCCATGTGTAGGTGACATGCATGTGTGGAACGCTGTCTGATTTGGGGAAATCGAAAGATTCCTGTGTTCGTCAAGACTGATCACGGTGATGGGTTGCCTTGTGCACGGAAAACTAGCTTTCCGTGAGGCTGGATTGAGGAACAGTCGGCAATCGTGAGATGGTCTCGGGGGCTGAGATGATGAAGAATTCCCAGGCACATGAGCGTTTCCAGCTTTTCCCATTCTTCAACCAATCTACTTTCCCCCTACAAGCCCACCCGGACCCTCCGTTCAACAGGACTTGGCCTGCTCCAAGCCCCCCGCCCAAACCGCCCCACCATCGGAGACCGGGCCTTCAGTTTCTCCGCTCCCACCCTATGGAATGCCATCCCCCAATCCCTCCGTCTCGTTTCTTCCCTTTCCTCTTTCAAGGCCGGTTTGAAGACTTTCCTCTTCGACCGTGCCTTTTGTTCCACCCTGAATTTTTCAACTTCCCCTACGTGTTTCACCCCTCCCCGTACACTCCCCTCCCAGCTCGTCACACGCCTCCTCCTGTGCAGCGCCTTGGGACGTCCTCCCGACGTGAAAGGCGCTCTATAAATGTAATTTGTTGTTGTTGTTCTTATTTTGAATTTCCCAGGCCCCGCGCGGCCAGGAAAGCAGTTCCTAACCGGATTGCTCATCAAGATGGTCTCCCTCCTGTTCCTCGAAATAGACTAAAAATGATAATAATAATCCTTGCATTTGATGTAGCGCTTTCCACATCTTATCGACGTCTCAAAGCGCTTCACAGAATGTACTGTAAAGTGAATCGACCATATTTATGGGCGAAACGCGGGAGCCAATTGCGCACAGCAGCGTCCCCACAAACAAGACGGCTTAAAAAACAATTGGGACAGATTATTATTGCAGTAAGGAAACTCGCCTAAGGTTTCTCCCTGATCTGTCTGGATTCGAACACGGGTCTCACGCTTGTAAGGCGAGTGGTCTAACCACTGAGCTACAGGAAACCCAGCAGGAACTCTGGCTCTGAAAGCATAACTCTGTGCCAGTCATAACTACAGTACATCAGCCGTCTTTACTGAGGAACTCGGTTAGAAAGCGCTGGCGAGCAAAATAACTATTTTCCTAACATTTCACACGTGTGTGCGGGGTGTTGAGCTCAAGGGTGTGCGCACATGTTAGGAGGGGTGGGGACAGGGGGTTGGGGGTGGGGGTGGGGGAGGACAGTGGACGGGTTAAGACAAGCAAGAATAAAATAATTTATTCACCGCAGCTCACTCAACTCAACACACAGCTCTTAATTGTCACCGAAGACCACACACTGTAATTCTAATCCAAATCCTCGCATTTGATATAGCGCTTTTCATGTCTTCTAGATGCCTCAAAAGCGCTTCACAGAATATTACTGTAAAGCGAATCGACTGTCTTTGTGGGCGAAACGCGGCAGCCAATGGCACACAAGAGTTCCCACAAACAGTCGTGGATTGAGTGAACGGGAATTATTTTTTCTTTCAAGGCTTTACAATCTGCCAATCGTCTAACGGGAAAACTGAGGGCGTGCGGAGTGAGAAAACTCGCCTAACGTTTCGCCCTGAAATTATCGACCTAAAAAAAATGCAGATTTCCAATTTGTAAGTCAAAAAAAGCAGTTCCCAGTTCATAAGACGTAAAGTTGAGTCAATGACGAATGTTCATTGAAAACGAGGTTTCGGGAAGAGAAAAATAACAACTTGTATCTGTATAAGAGCGTCTCACAAAGGTGAGTGTCCCAGACGCTCGACAGCGGTGAAGCCAGACGCCAAGCAAGCCAGGGGCTGGTGACTGTAACCGGTTAAAGAGGAAGGTCTTCCAAGCCTGACTTGAAGATGGGGAAGGGGCAAGATGGAGGGTTCCAGAGCTCAGTGGCTGAAAGCGCAGCCGATTATGGAGCGAAGGGCAAGGAGGAGGGGGGGGGGGGGGGTCAAGGGGGAGGGGGGACAAGCAGGAATAGAAATAACAGAAAGCCATAGTACAAGTGAAGTTTTTAAAATATTTTTATTTAAATTTTTTTTCCTTTAATTTAGTGGGTTGCATTTATTGCAGTAAATACCTGTGCTGTGTTTGAGATGCAATTCATTTCTCAGCCTCACAGTGTACATCAGCTGAAAACAAAGGGGTTTAGTTGGCTGGCGGAGATTGTGTGTGTGGGGGGGTGGGGGGGGGGGAAGGGGGAGGAGGAGGAGGGGGGAACCAAAGAAAAAAAGTGAACAAGCTTTATGGAATCCATGACTGCCGCCAAGGGTTGATCCCACAAAGAATTTAACAGAGGAAATTATGTGATGTATGAGCACGGAGACTCACTCTGTTTAATCAACCGAGGTTCTAACTAGCAATTCTCAACCCAGTGATGTGGGTGAGTGGGGGTGAAGAGAGAAGAGGTTCGAGTAAGTGAAGCTCATTTAAGCTCCCCCACCCCAGTTCACCATCTTTGTCAACTGATGTTGTCTAGGACAAAAATGCTGCGTTGAGCAATAGCAAAGTGGATGAATCCGCATGGATTCTTTTTTGGGAGGGGGGGTGGGGGGGCAAACGGTAAGTTATTTCTCTCAGAATTCGCAGTTGGGCTAGCCGGTCGGTGGCACGTGCTTGATACAGAGAAACCCAACACAAATATAATGTTTGGGGGGGGGGGGGGGGAACAAAACAAAGGAATTGGGCATGGGGCCTCCAGCACGGAGAATCCTTAAATCAAAATAAGCTCGAAAGAAAAAAAAGAGAGAAAACCAACTATATATACACGTGCAACCAGAAAAACATGGCACAATAATGTGAACGTCACCTCAGATCTTAAAAGAAGCAACTCTCAGTATGACGGGTCAGTCAGTCATCCTGAGAGAGTGAGACTAGCTGCCAGAGTCCTCCCCTCACCCCCCCAAACCTTCTCTCCCCAAATGATCCCGCTTTCGCCTCGATCCGCAACACCATTTCAGTCTTAAAAAATGTCAAAATTGCCACAGGTTTGTGGAAAATTCTGAAGATTCAGTCTTCGGTTTGGGTACTGCTTTTTATTCATTTCTGAAACCCCCGACTCCAAATTGAAACTGAAACAGAAGAATTTTCTTCAAAACATGGTGAGGAAATGGTGTCACGAGCCAAGGTTAGGTGGCTTTCCAGGCCGCAGGTCTTTATGCGGTATCCAACCCCTCCCCCTTTAAGTGAAATGTCTTGCTCAGTTTGATTTACACACGGGGAAGGCTTATACACCAAAGACTCTTATCATGAGCTTCACTGTTTGTGAGACTGGAACGTATGATGAAGCGGTTCTGTCCATTGATGAGCAAGCAGCGTAAATGTACATGTCACAGCCAAGCAAGAGGCCCACACTCCATCCTGGTCTCACCCCATGAATGAACGTTCTTCAATTCAGGCTTTGATCTGAAACACTTTCTTCTGTTGCCTTGAAAAAGCCGGCTTCCAGACAAAGACTAGCTCCGAGTTTTCTACAATTCAAGACTTCTTACATTTTAAGACTAAAAGGGCTTGAGGCCTGCGATGAGGGAGACATTTCACCCCTTCCTGAAATCCCTCCTGTGCGAAAACAATGAGGATGGATAGATCCCAAGTGATCTTGTGTAATGGTGGTGGGGGGTGGGGGGGAGAAAGTAGGGAAAGGAGGAAGTGTGAAAGAGAACAGGGCTCCACAATGAGGTCCCTTGAAGGGCCCAGGAGAGCAATGCAAATTCAACAGCAGCTGGTCATTTTTAAAAAATTATTTTTTAAAAAAATGTTCCATTTGTTCAGAACCAGCTTACTTTGGGTGGCAGTGGTGGGAAACAGGAGTAAAGGAAAATAATGAAACCCTCCAACCCAGTAACATGCCAAACTCCAAGGCAATGCAGTGTACTTTTTCTATCACCACGAGCCCTCGTTTGATCTCACCCACTAAGAAACACACCGGAAATTGTTCTGAAGGTCTAATTGGTAGGAGGTGGGAAGGGGTACAGATACAAGAGGGAGCTGTGCTCTGGGCGACTGGACACATGACAGTTTCTTAACATGGCTTCCAAGTGGGTCACTCTCTCCCGAGGCAGTGAAGAGAGGGTTGCAAGAGAGATGGAACCTACACTGAAAAGCGTACTGGAAATTTGAGATGGCGAGCCCCCATGTGTCACTCCTGGAACCCATTCACAATTCATTTTTTAGTGAGAAATTTAGTTCCTTGAACTCCCCAAATATTCCACTTATGACCTCCCAGCCAGCCTGAGCTGCCGGCGGAGCCGAGCTTGATATTTAAAATGGCCACAGAACTTTGCTAACCCAGCTGTCACCTGGAAGTCATGTTAGCAAACAGGCTTCCAAATTCAGCCTGTATATAACATTATCCCCATAGCAGTATTAATCTAACACAAGATGGGCTTACAGGCAAAGACTAGGTGGTGTTTCACGAGCAGTAGAGACAAGGGCTCTATTTAAACCAAACAAATGCAAAAATACTGCAGATCCTGGAGATCTGAAACAAAATCAGAAAGCGCTGGGAACACTCAGCAGGTCAGGCAGCATCGATGGAGAGAGGAAAGTGAGTCATTGTTTCCGGTCGATCACCTTTCGTCAGAACTGGGGCATGTTGGGTGTTGGGAGGGAGAAGCTTTTAAAAACTTGAAAAAGACATGGAGAAAATGGAGCAAGGAAGACAAAGGAGAAAATGTGGTCGCGGGCAAGAGATGATGGGTTAAAGAAGTGTTAATGGTGTAAACAGTGCCTTGGGACGTCCTCCCGACGTGAAAGGCGCTCTATAAATGTAATTTGTTGTTGTTGAAACAAAGGGTGGCGGGGGGAAGGAATTATAACAGGAGAGGTGTTAATAATGAAAAACAAAGTGGGGAGCAGGGGGACAAAGAATTATCACAGAACAGGTAGACCAGAGAGAAAAGGTGTGGTAATGGTCCCAGAAGATGGGAAGGGCCTTGGGACGTCCTCCCGACGTGAAAGGCGCTCTATAAATGTAATTTGTTGTTGTTGAGGGGGGAAGGTGAGCTATTATGGTCTGAATCACAAGTTATTTCAGACCATACCAGCTCACCCGCCCCCCCACCCCATCCGTGACCATTTCCACACATCATCCAGGGCCCAGACACACCTTTTCTCTCTCTGGTTTGCCTGTTCTATTACAATTCCCCCCTTCTTTGTTTCCATCATTAACATCTCCAGTTCTGTTGGAACCCCCAGTTTGTTTTTGTACCGTTAACACCCCTTTAACCCATCATCTCCTTTAACCCACATTTTCTCCTTTGTCTTCCCTGCCCTGCTTCCCCTCTCTCCACCAGTCCTTAAAAGCCTCTCCCTCCCTCCCGACATGCATGCCCCAGGTCTGACGGAGGGTTGTGGACCCGAAAGGTTGACTCACTTTCTTCTCTCCATAGATGCTGAGGGTTCCCAGCAATGTCTGATTTTGTTTCTCTATTGAAGCCTACCTACCTACACAGCATTGAAACGACCATCAATATCACTAGGTACACTTTCTCCTTGATCGCCATCCGCCTCTCCCTTCTAAACAACCATCCCCCAAACGCCTCACCCCCTCACCATACATCCCCTCACCACCCTCCTCAGTGAGAAACATTCAGAACCCTGTAAATATTAGCCACGTAAGCTCTCTCCTCCCACCTTTCCTGACAACTTCCTTTTGTCTGGAAGCCTGTCATTCCAGCGAATCAAAAACGCTCACAATCTATTGTCAGCCTAATTCGGGACTCTGCACTTGAAAAAAAGATAAATTTGGGAGAGAAAAAAAGTGTAACAAGTTGCCTTAACACAAGAGAGAGAGAGAGAGAGAGAGAGAGAGAGAAAAATCACCCCATAGCTGCCATTTTGTGCATATTTTAAAAAGGAAAACTTTTTAAAAGGAAAAAAAAAAGTGGGTACTTCTTGGAAAAAATTATTTTAAAAACATTCGGCTACCAGGAAAAGCAGGCAGTTGGACTTAACTGATTAATACTGGGCAACAACTGAACCTGTCTCCCCCACCTTTCTCCCCTCCTGCCCAAGTGGTGGTGAGCATGACAGATTTGTAACATGGGAGTACGAGGGGAGGGGAGAGGTGGAGAGAGGAAGCGTGTAATAAAACACACACACCACACGACAAACCCCCCCTCCACCTCGCCCAACACAAAGTCTATCTGTGGGTTGCAGTGGTCCTTATTCGAATGGGATCTTTTCAAAGAGCCTATATTTTTGACCAAGTGCTTAAATAATCTAATTTTTTTTTGGTTAAAATAAAAAGAAAACCACAGCTTTTAAGTTAAAATGCAGTTCGGGCAGACAACCGCACTCCTACACAGACAAGTTTTTTTTTTGAGCTGCGTTGTATGAATTCAGCGATTCAGTCAGTATCTCTTCACCATCTTCACTCCCTCCCTTTCCTCCTATGAGGAAAAGACACATCGTATCTCCCAGATCCCACCCCGCACCCCCCCCCCCCACCCCCCCCCCTCATTCTGCAAAAAAAAAAAACATTCCCACTGTTAAGAGGAATACTGTGCTGGCATGTGAATACTGGTTCACTTCAGTATGGGTACAAATTACACTGCGTTCTGCTTGGGTGTGGGAGAAACGGAACAGGACCCGTGTTTGTGTGCGCTTGGGTGTGTGTGTGTGTGTGTGTGTGTGTGTGTGTGTGTGGAGAGTTTTGCAATGAAGCTGAAACAAGCTGGAAAACATTGAAATCTAATGCGACTTAGACTTGGGGGCAGAGGGGAAGGAAAGGGTAGGAGGCAAGGAGGAGTGAGGGGGGGAAAAAAAATACCCGGTAGCAACTATGAACAAAATCAACCCCCCTAAAGAGTGACTGGCTTCACAATGTTCAGAAGTGTTGGTTTTCTCTTGTGCCACCGTCAACTCCTCCAGCAGAGGGCAGTCTGTGAGCCTTGGGGTCCTCAGTATTTCACACCAGGTACAAACTCCTTCGCATCAGGGTTCAGAGTACTTTTACTCTAAAGCAGGAAGAGGAGAGGTATATTGGAGGTATGGGGCAGGAAGAGGGGGAGAAAGATTAAAAAACATCAGTACACAAGTCGATTTCAAGATGCTCACACTCGCTTTCAAATCGCTTTACCACATGGCAACCCTGGCACATCCCTACCCCTCCGACCTGCTTACTCCCCAATCCATTACCTACACGCTGCCTCCGCTCGACTGGCTCTAAACTGGGGAGAGGGGCAGCGGGAGAGAAGAGCGGCGGGTGAAGGAAGAGGAGAGGGGCGGCTTAGTGGTGGGAGAGAGGGGCGGTGGGTCGGGGAGGGAGTGGGGTGGGGAGGGAGTGGGGTGGCTGGTGGGGAGGGAGTGGGGAAGGAGTGGAGTGGGATGGGGAGGGAGTGAAGTGGTGGGTGGGGAGGGAGTGGGGTGGGGAGGGAGTAGGGTGGGGAGGGAGTAGGGAGGAAGTGGGGTGGAAGTGGGGAGGGAGGGACTGGGGTGGCAGGTGGGGAGAGAAAGATGGGTTTCTGAGTGTGTGGAGCCCTCAGTGACTAAAGAAAAGTTAAGACTGAATTCAACAATCTGTCAAAATTCTGGACGCTCTGAAATAAGAGTCGATCCAGACCTGGTGGGAATTTCTCTCCAAATAATCTCAACTGCAGTCTAACCATTAACATGTATAGATCTAGCGTCTCCGTCGCTATTTATGTTTTCTGCTCTGCCCCTCACCACGAGTTCCTCTGTCTTGCTGTTGTCGTTCACAGACAATCCGTTCATCTGCTGTTGTATCTGGTTGATGCCGGGCAAATCCCGCTCTGGAATGAACCACTCCTTGTCCTCCTCATCCAGCATCTGCTGGAAACAACGCTCCAAGAACTCCTCCTCCCATAACTCCTCTTCGACCTGTCAATCACCACCGGGGTTGGTTGGGAAGAGGGAGAGAAGCATTAGTTACCTTTGATTACAGTAAGCCGTAACGGGTCCATTCAGCACAAATTGCAAATACGTCCATTGAGCTACGGTGATAATGGCGTCCCACATTCCACACACGTACTCAGTGGCAGAACAACGCAGGCTCAGTTACCAGGTAGGCAATGAGCCAGACAACCGACACTGGCAGGTGGAGATATGATTCAGGTGAAGACAGGGGTAAAGAAAGAGCAAGAGAGACAGACGCACACAACAACAACATTACACTTGTATAGCGCCTTTCACGTCAGGAGGACGTCCCAAGGCGCTGGACAGTCACTGTGCCAGACCCGAGCTGGGAACAGAGGTGGAAGGGAAGGGGTGCATTAGGAGTTGCCGATGGGACCATCGAAGAGGAGAGAAATCCGACATTGGAACTGTTCTCATATCCACAATGGGACCAGTCCCAGTTTGTGCAGGTATCGGGCTGTAAACTGTTCTCTAATCCCATTCCCTGCTCTCTCCTCATCGTGTCTATGCTGGTGCTCGCTCCCTCACTGGAGCTCTGTACTCTTTATCTTTGCAACCTCCTCCAACCACCATTTGCTCCAGTCTAGGCTTTACTGCTGGCAATGCTTCCCATCTGTCTCAGCACCAGTGGGCTCACTTTCTGGATCTCTCTCAAAATCCTTACGCCTTCAGGCAATGACAAGCTTTGTGCTTATAGATGGTTAGACTCCAGTAGTTACCCCGACACACACGCTGGGGTCCCCAACTCTTTGTACTTGCCACCCTATGCTGTGATTCACCTCCAGGGAGGGAGTGCACATTCCATTCCAACAGTCTATCTTTGGGATCTTCAAGTGTAGGCGGGATACATGGAAATCTGTTCATCTGGAGCTCCTGTAGCTCAGGCGTGAGACCTGTGTTTGAATCCAGGCAGGTCAGGGCGAAACCTTGGGCAAGTTTCCTTACTCCTTTCTTCCCTCGTCTTCTCCCTCTCCCCCTGCTCTGGTCCCAATCTTGGGATGTTGTTGTATTCTGTGAAGTGCTTTGAGACGTTGATAAGACGTGGAAAACGCTCTATAAATGTACGGATTGTTATACAGGTATCCCTCCCCAACCACAGGGGATACATTCCTGTAAACCTTCGCGGTTGGAAAAATCGCGGTCGGAAAATGCAGGGCCCTATGGGAAACCTGGGGATACGGTGAGTAGGTTTACTTTTTCGCGGTTCGGAAATGCAGGGCCTTGTGCAAAACATGGGGATACTAAACACAAAAAAAACACATACAGTTATAACATACATAGGGATAAGGGGAGCAAGTTTGGGCGCTTTGGCTGCCAGGATCTGCAGCAATCCGCTACAGAGAGACACACATGGAGGGTTGGAAAGGGGTGTCTGACTGATCTAGAGAGAGACACACGGAGGGTGGGGGGTGACACGGAGGGCGGGGGGTGACACGGAGGGCTGGGGGAGGGGGTGACACGAAGGGCTGGAGAAGGTGAGAGAGAAGGAGGGGTGGGGGAGGGAGGCGGGGGAAGAGAATTTACAGAGAGAGAGATCTGCAGATCCTGACAGCCAATCTACCAAACTTACTAGTTGTGGAGAAGCAACAATAAATTAATGTTACTGTATTTACCTTAATCCTAAGAGAGAAGCATTGTCGCTGGTTGATTGCAACATAGCGACTGAGTCTTAGTGCTATACGCTAGCTGTTCTCACTCACACAGTAGATCCACGAGTGCAGCTACACCACGTGGGGTAGTAAAGATGCTGACAGGCAGGAAACATGGAGCAGATGAATATACACCAACACGCGGTGTTGGTGAATGTGGTCCCTTGTTTGGAGGATTGAAACTTGAAAATTTAAACCAGCGGATTTAAATCCGCTGGTTTAAATTTTCAAGTTTGCGCAAAACGTGGTTTGCAAGGGTTATCGTATTTAGTAAACCATGGATGTGTGAATTTCGTGGTTGGCGAGGCCGCGGTTGGATCGGGATACCTGTATATATTATTACTCCACACCCCTAATAATAATCCATCCCTAAAACCACAATAATAAAATTGGTCATTTCAATCTATGACTGTTCGTGAGGCACTGCTGTGCGCAATTGGTTGCCGTGTTTCGCCAACAAACATGCAGTCAATTCACTTTACAGTACATTCTGTGAAGCGCTTTGAGACATTGATAAGATGTGAAAAGCGCTATATCAAAATGCAAGGATTATTATATTATTATTATTATTGAATCTCAGCTTGGTCAAGAAACTTCAAACCGGTAATGCTTTCCACACATATCAGACAACCGGCTGATCAAAACAAAAGCCTTCAAAACCTTCTTAGAAACCCCTTGGATCACAAATTTAAACTTACTTCCCTCTCCTCCCACCTTGGTGCTCCCCAACATTCCTGCAAAGGTCTTCAATGATTCCCAACTTAAATGCCCCCATTCCGAGTCACATTAGGAGAAAAACTAAAGGCTCATCGTTGGGTTTCTGCTACAAATGCATAAGCGAGGCTGCGATTGCGTTTCCTAGCATGTCCTAGCAAACATGTCTCAAAGTGTTC
This sequence comes from Hydrolagus colliei, assembly GCA_035084275.1. Classification (NCBI taxonomy): domain Eukaryota; kingdom Metazoa; phylum Chordata; class Chondrichthyes; order Chimaeriformes; family Chimaeridae; genus Hydrolagus; species Hydrolagus colliei. Next base: position 6,624,835 of record CM068742.1, on the reverse strand, counting down.
GACTGCTGTCAAGTCCAGTGACTATTTTTATTTGTGGGGAACCATGGCAACGTCATTACAACCCAGACGAGTCCAGAGTTGAAACCTAGGAAATACCAGGCCGCTAACTCACTCGCCTTTCCCTCCCCTCCCCACAGCAATTGTGCGACATTGTTCCCTCAGACATGCTGACAAATGCGTGTAAATGGAGAGGCTTTTGTTTGACAGTGTCTGTTAGTATCAATGCTGCGCTTTGTTTTAGGCAGCACCTATGGAGAAAGGAAAGCGAGTCGACGTTTCGGGTCCACGACCCTTCGTCAGAACTGCCTGACGTGCCGAGTGTTCCCAGCAATTTCTATTTTTGTTCCGGATTTCCAGCATCTGCAATATTTTGTGTTTTGTCTGCACTTTAGTTTCCCGCAGTTCAAAGTGGAATTAGGTTTAAAAAGGGGCCAGCTGACACCCAGTCACTTCCCCGTCGCACTCTGCACAATCATCTCTCCTCTCCTGCTCTTCCCTGCCCCCGCAGTACTACTCCAGCTCCCTTCCCCTTGTATGTTCTCTGGTATCTCGCTTGAGGGACCACAATTAACGTGCAAGATTCGACAGTAAGCCATGGCTATTTGGCCATAATAAGGAGGCAGTAAGGGGGTAAAGAGAAGAAATCCATCTTCTTTCACAGGTATTCAAGCCTACTCTCCACCAAGTCAGAAATACCGTCCTTCAGAGAAATGGGAGAGCGACAAGAAGGGCAGGGAAGAGAGGACTTCGGGAAAGCACTCAGCAGCTGGAAACCTTGTTAAGTTCCAACACAACTGGGCCTAGAACTGGACTAGTTTGTTGACCTCAGCCTCCAACTTTTCAATAATAAACTTGCCATTTATTTGAACTCCATACCACACATGGAGATGTCTTAAAAGTGCTTTGCAGAATATACTGTGAATTGATTACATATATTTTGTGGGTGAAATGCAGCAGCCAATTGCATACAGCCGTGTCCCACAAACTGTCGAGGATTGAGTGACCAAATTTATTTATATGGGATTATTACCCTAGAAAGCAAACTGACTAACAACCAGGATCCGACTTGCTGCTAGGTAAAAGGAGGTATGTGGAGTAAGAAAACTTGCCTAAGGTTTCGCCCTGACTGGGAATCAAACCCAGTCCTCTTGCTCGCGAGGCCAGTGCTCTACAACAAAATTACATTTATAGAGCGCCTTTCATGTCAGGAGGACGTCCGAAGGCGCTGACCAAGTAAGATCTAACCAATGCTCTACAAGTTCTGTGCAGTGAGATTCATTTATAAACCTCGGAGGTTCTTGTACATTTTTCCTTTGTTCATGTTCAGCTGTCTGTGTTCAGCAGGGAGTTACTCAGCTGACAGCAGCTGCAGTGGGCATGAGCTAACGCCTCCACAGGGAGCCAGTGGTGACAGCTTGGCTCAGTCAGCACGGCACTCTCACCTCTTGATCAGGTTTACCTTGTGAGCTCACAGTCCAGGGACATGCAGAGGCGCCGTCCTTTTGGATGAGACGTTAAAATTGTGTGTCTGTTTAGGTGGATGCTAATGATACTATTGGGGGGAGGGGAAAGAGAAGGGAGTTTCTCTCAGTCAACAACAACAAACTGCATTTATACCGTGTGTTTCGCTTTGGGATAATGCCCTAAGACAGTCATAGGTTTGAGCCCTCATTGGGTGTTGGATTCAAGTAGGGTGGAAAGAAGACTGAAGGCACGGTCAGAGGAAGTTCTTGAGATGGATCTTGACAGAGGCAAGGGAAGGACATGGTAAAGAGACTCCAAGGCGGAGTTCCAGAGATTAAGGTCATAAAGGCTGAAAATCTGATACTCCCATGGTAGGGAAGGCAGGTTGGTAGGGTTTTAGAAGGTCACAGAGGTAGGGTGAGGCAAGACCCTGGGGGGGGGGGGGGGGGGGGGGGTTAATAATGATGACGAATATAGTGTTTTGGCAAACAAACGTCCTTGAAATATAACTAGTGAGTAATTTTGTGGCTTTTGTTGTGAAACCTCACAGTGATTTCAGCATTCATGACTCAAACTCCCTGCCTCAATCCCTCTACCATGGGCCCAGTTTACCAGTCTTCAGATCGCATCTCCCTCTTTAACCATGCTTACAGTCACCTCTACCTTTTCCCCAGCTCTATGTCAAACTCCACCACTGTTCAGTTTCCAAGCAGCTTCCCAACATGAAGGACAAGTGTACACGCAAGTTTTTAGTATCATAAAATCATGGAACTATACAGTACAGAAGGAGGCCGTTCGGTCCATTGTGTCTGCGCTGGCTCTTTGAAAGAGCTGTCTAAATGAATCCCACTCCCCCACACTCTCCCCATTGCCCTGCAAATTTGTCCTCTCCAAATACCTTTCTACCTCTCTCTTGAAAGTTGTTATCTAATTGTCTTCTACCACACCTTTAGACAATGCATTCCAGATGCGGAAAACGCACTGTGTGATTTATAAAAATTCTCCTCAGCAACCCTCTGGCTCTTTTGGCAACTATTTTAAGTCTGCGTCCTCTTGTTACAGACCCATCAACCAGTGGAAACAGTTTCCCCATAACCTTCTCTGCTCCAAGGAGAATAATCCTAGCTTCTCTAGCCTCTCCTCAAAACTGAAGTGCCCCATTGCTGGTAGCATCCTGGTAAATCGATGCACTCTCTACAAGGCCTTGACATTGTTTCTAAAGTACAGTGGCCAGAACTAACACAGTACTCTAGCTGAGGCCTAACCAATGTTGCATATAGGTCCATCAAGATCTCTTTTGTATACTATGCCCCTATTTGTAAAGCTGTGAATCCCATATGCTTTTAAAAAAAATAAACAGCTCAATCTACATGTCTTGCCACCGTCAAAAATTTGCTTACATGGATCCTCAATCTCTCTGTTCCTGCACCCTCTAAGATTGTGCCATGCAACCTATATCACCTCTCTGCATTCTTCCCTCAAAAATGCATCACATTTCTCCGCATTAAATTTTATCTGCCATGTATCTGCCCATTTCAGTCTGTCTATGTCTTCTTGCAGCCCGCTACAATTCTATAATAATAAAATAATAATAATACTCACTGTTTACTACTTTTCCTAGCTTTATATCATTTGCAAACTTGCAAATTGTACTCCCTTTTCCAGAGTCCAGGTCATTCATATAGATTAAAAAGAGCAGTGGTCCTAAAAGCGACCCTTGGGGGACACCACTGTATATATATACCCTCCAGCCAGAGAAACAAACTTTCATTATTAATCACTACTTTCTGTCTCCTAGTCAGTTTTGTGTCTATGCTGCCACTGTCCCTTTAATACCACGGGCTTCCATTTTTCTAACCAGTGTATTATGTGACACCTTATTAAAAGCCTTCTAAAAATCCATACATGTATAATAATCCCTGCATTTGATATATTAATATTTGCATTTGATATAGCGCTTTTCACATCTTCTAGACGTCTCAAAGCGCCTCAGAGTGTACTGTAAAGCGAATTAACTGAATATTTGTGGGCGAAACGCGGCAGTCAATTACGCACAGCACTGCCTGGATCCGAACACAGGTCTCATGCTTGTAAGGCGAGTGCTCTAACCACTGAGCTACCGGACTCCAAATATAGCGCTTTCAAGTCTTGAGATGTCTCAAAGCGCTTCACAGAATGTACTGTAAAGTAAATTGACTGGATATTTTGTTGGTGGAACGCGACAGTCAATTGTGCACAGAAGTGTCCCACAAACAGTTGTGGGTTGAAGTGATCAATTTATTTATTATTATTCTTTTGAAGGAATAATTACCTCCAGAAAAGCAATCTGCCAATTGCCTAACAACTGGGGTCCTAGTTACTGCTGGGTAAACAGAGGTGAATGAAGCCCAACATTTCACCCTGCCAGGAATCGCTTGCAAGTGCTCTAACCACTGAGCAACATCAACTGAACTATTTTCATCCACTTTCTCCATTACTTCCATCAGAAAACTCTATCAGATTAGTTTGACATGATTTGCCCATAACAAATTCATGTTGACTTTCCTTTGTTAACCCATATTTTTCTAAGTGAAAATTCATTTTGTCCCAGATTATCGTCTCTAGTAGTTTCCCCTACTATCGATGTTAGCTGACCGTTTACGGGTTTATACTTCTCACCCTTTTTGTACAGCGGAGTAATATTTGCATGCCTCCGGCCCTTTGGCACCAGTTCTCAGTTGTGTGGTAAATGGCTACAGACACAATGGCTACAGACACAAACAAGACATTACGTTTGACAGCAGTGAAGTGACTCAAGCTCCTCCCAACAAAAGTCTATAAAAACACAAGCTCTTTATTCCACTAAGTGCATCGAGCCATGTGGCGCTCTCTTGCCTGTCGGTTGTATTCTTCTTCATGTTCCATCCACATGTACTCTGCGAAAGGGTTGGGTTCACTCTCAGTGTGCCCATTGGAGACGATCTCCTCCTGTGTGCCGGAGCCCGACGATGTGTTATTCACATTAGGGGTCTTCATGTCCACAGAATCGGTCTAAGTGGCAGAGCAGAAGGATCGGTTACAACAACAACAACAAACTGTGTTTGAATTGCACCTTTCACGTTCGATGGATATCCCAACGCACTAAACAGTCAAGCATTTGCAACAGAGCCGGGGGTTAGGATTAGGAGGGGAAAGCGGTAGGAAGTTGATTGAAGGTGCGGTCAAAGAGGAAAGTTCTTTGAAGAAATGGTCCTTGAAGGTGTCAAGGGAGCAGGCAAAGCAAAGGGACTGATCATCAATGGTGGTGCGAGAATGAAGGGGGTGGGGGGGAAATAAAACTGGCCAACATCTAAAAGGATTGGAACCGGAACCACCCCACCCAGTTATTGCCTGGCCCACTTCAAGGTAAGGTATGTAGAGGATGCAGAGGCGATTCACTCGCTAAGAAAAATATTAAAAGGTGTCAAGAGAAGGCAAGAGATTGGACTAAATGGATAGCTCTTAATGAGCAGGCACTGGTCTCCTTCTGCGCAGTAATTTTCTAGGATTTCTTACCAGGGATGATAAGTTTTAGTTATGATGGGAAAGACTGGGGTAATCTTCATTAGAACGGAGAAGGCGGAGTGGCAACCTGCTGGAGGTGTTCATAATGCCGAGAGGCTTTGAGAAAATAAATGGGGAAAGAATACTTCTACTGATTGGCAAGTCAGTTAACTAAAATATATCAATTTAAGATCATCAAAAAATTATCTTGTCCTTGTGCCCCCATTCCTTTAGCTTTCAGCCACTGCACTCCAAAATATGGAACACTCTCCCTCAATCTCTCCAGTTTAGGCCCTCCTTCCCCATCTTAAGGTTGAGGCTGTAGACCTTCCTCTTCGACCATGCTTACGGTCATCTCCTCATCACTTCACTCCCTCTGGCTTGGCAGTATGCTATCAAGCGCTCTGGGATGCTACCCTGCATGAGGGGGTGCTATATAAAAGCAAGTTGTTATTGAGGTTGGGAGTGCACAGACCCACCCAAATGGTTACTATAATTTGGAGATGTCTAACCTCTGATACACTCACCATTTTCCTCAGACACTGCAATAATCAGAAGTGACAGCTGCTCCAGAGTAGTCACTGTAGAGATGAAGAAACACAAGATATATGGACCAGGCCACTGACAAACCAAGACGCGGTGACCAACAAGACATAGTGTCAATAAAAAACAGGGGCTTTATTCGGCACACCACACAGATACTGCAAATTTATTGGAAAACTGAAGTTTCTTTCTCCCAATGTCCTGGCCATCAATCCCCAGATAAATTGGTAGCTCAATTTATGGCCATTTGAGACATTGCTGAGCACAAACACACAGTCATTTCACTCATCACCTGTAAACCTCTCAGTTATTGCTGTGTATCAAATGTAAGGATTACTACTACCCAAGCTTGGAACCAAACCAATTGTTGGGACTTGCTCAGTTTTACTCTACAAGCTCGAGGGTAGCAGGCCGGGCTCCTGAGATTCTAGCATGTAGAAAACACGTTGGCATTTAACCAGCGGCTGCAATACTCAGCTTAAATAGCAACTTTCATGAATACAGACTTTCCTACAGGATGTGCGTTTCACTGTGCTTTGAGTGGACAGCATACAAGAGCGGAGGGAGGGTAGTGTACAGGATGCCGGATAAATGGGCTTTTACTGTAGTGTTATTTTGGGTCTTTATTTAATATTAGTGTCAGAAAATTTAGACCAGAAATGTACTGAAGGAACAGAACCCCTACTTATAGCATTAGGACCTATGATCATTTAGGTTTCGCTATACGTTGTTTCAATTAAAGTCACACTTTTCAAGAACACATCCCCAACATTAATTGAGAAGTCCCACTTTAAACCGTAGGCTAATGACTATTTGTAGGCAAAACACAGCAGCCAATTTGCCCAGCGATTTCCCGCAAAAGGCGCCTGAAGTGACAGAACAATTCTATCTGGGAGATTGTTGGCCGTATGAAACAGCCACAGATGGGACCTCAGTTTAACATCTCATGGGATGGCACTTGACAATGCAGTGCTTCCCCAGCACTGCACTGGAGTGTCAGCCTAGTCTGTGAGCTCAAATTCCCACTGCAGGCAATTACCGTATATCTCCGCGTATAAGGCGCACTTTTTTTCAGGTCGGAAGATCTCGAAAGTGGGGGGTGCGCCCTATACGCAGGTACAAGCAATTTTGAGCCTCAGAGATACAGTAAACAGGAGGGGCGGCCGGCGCGCTGTCAGCCGGGGTTTGGTCAGTGTCCGGCGGGGGTTGGGGGGAGCGGGTGACGGGGCTTCGGCCTCGGCCGCCCGGGCAGCGGCAGCAGCAGCGGACTTCAGTGCTGTGCTTACCTTCTGCCGAACCCAGTCTGCCTGCGTCCCTCCCTGCCGCTCTCTCTCCCTCCCTCCCTCCCTGCCTGCGTGCCGGCCTGCCTCTCTCCCTCTCTCTCTCCCGGGCTGCCGGCCTGCCTCTCTCCCTCTCTCTCTTCCGGGCTGCCTGCCTGCCTCTCTCCCTCTCTCTCTCCCGGGCTGCCTGCCTGCCTCTCTCCCTCTCTCTCTCTCCCGGGCTGCCGGCCTGCCTCTCTGCCTCTCCCTGCCTGCGTGCCGGCCGGCCTGCCTCTCTCTCTCTCTCCCGGGCTGCCACTCTCCATCTCTCTCTCCCGGGCTGCCGGGCTGCCTCTCTCCCTCCCGGGCTGCCGCTCTCCCTCTCTCTCTCCCTGCCTCCCTCTCTCCCTCCCTGGCTGCCTGCCTCTCTCTCTCTCTCTCTCTCTCCCTCCCTGGCTGCCTGCCTGCCTCTCTCTCTCCCTACCTACCTGTCTCTCCTCCCTTCTGCCGGCAATATCATTGAAAATGCTTCCGTTTTTTTCACCAAGAAAAGGTCAAAAACGGGGGGTGCGCCTTATACGCGGAGATATACAGTACAATTTTTGGTTGATAATCGTAGTCCAATTTTACTTCCACACTTGGTGAAGCAGGATGTCCCTCTGACATGATAGACGTTATATAAATGTAATTTGTTGCTGTTGTTGTTCGTGTGGAGAAGCACCCATACAAGTAAATATCTAAGAAGCACTCCATTAGGGAACGGCGATATATCGAGGGGGACAGAGACGGCTGGGGGGGGGGGAAGAGATAGACGGCTGGGGGGAGGAGAGGGGGAGAGAGACGGCTAGGGGGTGAGGGGGTGAGAGACGGCTGTGGGGGGGGTGGGGGGTGAGGGGGAGAGAGACTGGTGGGGGGGGGGGGGGTGAGAGACGGCTGGGAGGGGGGTGAGGGGGAGAGAGACGGCTGGGAGGGGGGGGGTGAGGGGGAGAGAGACTGCTGGGGGGGGGGGGGGGGGGGGGGAGAAGAGAGACTGCTGGGGGGGGTGGTGAGGGGGAGAGAGACTGCTGGGGGGGTGGGGGGGTTGAGGGGGAGAGAGACGGCTGGGGTGGGGGGGTGCGAGAGAGGGGCGGGGGGGGGGGGAGAGAGACGGGGTGGATGTGATAATATACAGATAGATAGAGATGGGGGGGATGTGAGAGAGGAGAGAGGGAGAGAGACACACAGACAGAAAAACACAGAGATGGAGAGAGTGAGAGACACAGAGAGAGAAAGATATTTACCTCCTGAGAAGATAGGCCCCGAATGCGCGCGCACCCGGAATGCGCGCGCATTCCGATGCGCGCGCGCATGCGCAGTACGAAAAACCTGAAAATATCGATAGATCGGTATATGTCGATATGAGCCAACCGATATATCCATATCGGGAAATTCCCTACACTCCACTATATACGGGAATATTTACTACATTCAGTTCAACGGATGCAAAAACCCACTTAACTCAGATCATTTAAACAGGATTGTTCAGCACAAAGAAAGGTGTGAGATTAACGTGAGTGACTGCTGCTGTTCTGTAAACCCATGGCATCATCACAGCGGTTGGTATTTATAGGCCGTAACCCGTTCAGTGCCTCTGCATTCTCACACTCCTTTCCGATCAACTCTCCTCCTAATCTCTTGCAAAATTCAACAGTTTAAAAAAAAATAATATTTAAAAAATATTTAATCATCCTTGCAATTTGATAATGTCGATTTGTCAAAGCGCTCCACCTCAGGAATTGCAAAACGTGAAGTTTCCATGTGTATGTGGGAGCATGGAACTCTGCTTAAATTGGATACTCTTAAGCATGGCGATGGATTTCTGCATGTGTCAACCCGGCTGACCAAAAAAAAGCCCCCCACAAAGCTTCTGTGAAGGGTAGTGATTGCTCGTAGGCAAAAACTGCAGCTAATTTGTACACGGCAACATTCTACAAACGGACATGAAGCTAAAGACCAGTTTTAGCTGGAGGACTGTTGGCTAGGACACCAGAATAAACACCCTTTCCTTTAGTATTCTGAAAGGCAAACAGCAGAACCGTACCTTGACGTCTCACCCAGAGGACAGTGTCACCAGCAATGCAGTGCTCTGCATCAGACCATCAATCTGGAGCTTGAACCCACAACTTTCTGACCCACAGGTGGAAATCGTACAAATTAAGCAGGGCTGAAACCTAACTGTTGACCAACACGATTCAGCTAATACCTACCACCCCCCCTTCACTTCCCACAATCAAAACAGAAACCACTGTAAACCACATAAGATCCACCCAGTGTGAGACGAGAGCAAGTGGTCAATTGGAGATCGAGCTAGGGGATCCAAGACAGAGAAAAGGGGAAATACAGAATGCTTGTTGAACAAGCTTTCTATTAATCGCCTAATGAAGGTACCTATCGAATACTGCATCGAAAATACATGTACAGAAATAGGCCATTCAGCCCTCGAGCAAGTTCTGCCATTCAATTAGATCATGGCTGATCTGTACCTCAACTGCAATGACCTACCTTTACCCGTATCTCTTGATACCCCAACTTAACGAAAATCCATCCACCTCAGTCTTAAAAGTTTAAATGGATTTAAAATAGTTTAAAAACGAAGCAGACGGGAGCTGAGGAGAATTATTTTCACTCAGCAGGTTGTTCGAATCTGGAACGCATTGCCTGAAAAGGTGGTGGAGGCAGATTCCATAACAGCTTTTAAAAGGGAACTAGATCTTTATGTAGAAAGAGCAGTTCTGTTAGGTTATGGGGAGAAAGCTGGGCAGTGGGATTGAGTTGCTCTGTTCAAAGAGTCGGTATAGACTAGATGGGCCAAATGGCCTCCTTTTGTGCCGTGTAATTCTATGGAAACAAAATTCACAGCCCTTTGGGGGAAAACAGTTTGAGATTTCTACTATCCTTTGTTCAAAAAAATGCTTCTCGATTGCAAATAGTTGAGCATTTGAGCTTCTCCTGTGACCCAGTCAAATTATCATCCAATGTTTGACTACGAATGCCTCTACCTGCTTTTAGAAGCTTCCTGAAAACAGAGCTTTGCCACTGGTGCTGTGAGTCTTCTCACTCGACTTCTGTTAAGTGCTTCAGGGGGTGTCCCCCTAACGTGAAAAGTACTATACAAAAGTAATTTGTTGTTAACCCCGCAGGCCCCAATACTAACAGGTAGAGTGGTCCTAATGGCCAGCATCCACAATTATAACTAGCATTCTAAGGCAAAATCCCCAAAGATTTGGATTTTGCTAACCTGTGCCTAAAAATTGCTTTGTGCAAACTGGCTGCCACTTTCCTCACTACAGTCAACCGCATACCTCGTAAAGTGCTGAGACAGCCCGCAGATGTGAAAGGAACATCAAATATAAGGATTATTAACATAAACCATCATAGATTTGTTGAGCAGAGTGATGCTCGCTGGGGATGGGGCAGAGAAGAGGGGGAGGAGAGAGTGTGGTCTACACCAGACAGAAGGAAATTATATATGTAGTACAGGTCGTTCAGTAGTTTGTTTTCCAGATTCAAGAATAGTGATGGATGTCTTTGTGACTAGACACCAGAGTTTTGCCATCAAAATCTAAAGCCAATGTTAAAATGCAGTTTGAATTACCTGTACCAGCAAATTCACATTCTGTCCTCTTTGAATTTAAAAGTTTAAGGGGTGATTTGATTGATGCATTTCAGATGATAAAGGGATTTGATAGGTTAGCTACAGAGAAGCTATTTTCTTTTAAACTATTCCTACTGTCAAAACAAGTAGGCATAATCTTAAAATTAGAATCAGACCATTTAAGAGTGAAATCAGGAAGCATTTTTTCCACTCAGAGTGGCAGAAATCTGGAATTCTCACCCCAAAATGGTTGCGGATGCTGGATCCATCCACACTTTCACGAATAAGGCTGATAGATTGTTGGTAGGTCAGAGTATTAAGGGATATGGGGAGAAAGTGCAATATTGTAATTAAAAGGACTAGTTCAGCTGGACAGAGGTACGGATCAGCTATGAACTAAGTAAATGGCAGAACGGGAATGGCCTTCTCCTCTTCCTATGTTCATCACTTCTCATTTCCCCTCAACACAGCAGAATCCGGAAGATTCAGCCCTTCTCACTCACTGTCTAAAGGTGGGCAGGTCAACATAAGAAAGAAAGAACTTTCATTTGCATAAGAGTTATATCGTTAATACTCCTGAAAGCAAGCACAGACTTTACAGGAGTTACTGTCAACAACAACAACTTTGATTTATATAGCGCCCTCCACGCCGGACGGCGTCTCAGAGCGCTTCACAATAGCGGATCCTGGGACCGAGCCAGGGATAGGGGTAGAAAGGTGACCAAAGGTGCGGTCGAAAAGAAAGGTCTCTAGCTGAGTGCAGTAACTATTTTATGTAGGCGAAAGCCACAGCTGTTTGCACCAAGCAAGGTCTCACAAGCATGACCATTAATCTGGAGGACAGCCAGCAAAACTATTTGAAAAGGGAAGGGAATTCTCTCCTGGTCTGCTCAATAAAAAAACAGTAATTCACTTCATGGTCGATTGCAGGACATTGATGTACACAAAGTGCATACCACATTTGCACACAAAAACAACTTTAGATTGATATAGAACTCTTCCTAATGTCATAGAGCTTTTCTCTCACTAGATTTTGATGTGTATCTTTTCCCCAAATTCCTGACTGTGTAGTGCCTTGGGAATTCCTCCTAACGTGAAAGCTGCTATATAAATTGAAAGTTGCTATTGTATTCTGCGAAACACTTTGAGGGGTATTGATAATAATAATTGTTGCATTTGATAAAGCCTTATCACACTGTGGAGATGTTCCAAAACACTTCACAGAATATACTGTAAATTGAATTGGGTAAGAAGCGGCAACAGTGTCCCACATAGAGGTGTGGACTGAGTGACCAAATTATTAATTTTTAAAGTATGATTAACTTTCTTTAAGGTGAAATCGTTGATCAATGCTACATTTAGGCTCTTTGATCGGCTCCCTATTCCCTGGAAGATCAAAATTTTAAAATAATCACTTTCACATGCCTCCAGTATTACTCCACCCTATCATGGCTATCAGTGTCCTATGTCCAATCAGTCCCACCAACAGAGACTGAGTTTATCGGCATTCAGTCCCCACTTTGACCTTTAGATGCTCCACATCGCCGTCTCTCTCCCCACCTTCAAAACTGCATTAAACCCCACCTTTTTGACTTGGGCCATACTCCCTCTCCTCCCAGCTAAGGCTCCCCAGCCATCTGTGATTTTGAGGCTCTTTGCGTCCTCCCACCACAAAAGGCGTTTTGCAAACACATGTTGTTGAACCAAGCTTCGCTCCCAGATTACTCCAGTCCTAGCCAGAGTTTCCTGTCTCGGAACAATCGATTTTGAGACCCTCACTCTTGTTTTCAAATTCCTCCACTCCTCTGCACCCCCGACATCTTTGACCTACTCTCTCTCACAACAATACATGTTGCCTTCGCTCTACCGAGTCTGACCTCCTCCTTGTCCCCTGAATCCTCTGTTGGCGACTGTGCCTTCAACCAGTGAGCCTTGAGGTTCTGGAACTTCCTTCCTCATGCCCTTCGCCTTGCCTCCTTTCCTATTTTCAGGTCGCACTGAAGACTTTTCTTTTCGACCGCGCTTTTGGTCAACTTTTTCCCCCTCCCCCTGGCTTGGCCCCGGGATCCGTTACCCTGAAGTGCTCTGAGACGCCATCTTGCATGGAGGGCACTGTATAAATCCTAGGTGTTGTTGTTGACGCCAACAATGCAGCTGGATCATTAGCTTGTGAGGTCAAAGAATCAATATGTAGCTCGAATCTTCAACCGTCTGACCCATAGGCCAGAGTAGTACCAGCTAGTGAGGCATAGGCATAGATAAACAGACTGTTTGCCCAGCCAAGTGTACAAATATGTTTGTTTTAAGAATCTACAAACCAGCTACACCAGTTTTTCTGGTGTCTGGAAGATTCGCTCCCTGGATCCCGTTTACCTAATTCCAGGGTCTCAGTTGGCAAGAGGAGTCTTAGGAACCCTAGAGTGTGCTTTGGCCATTGAGGCAAGCTTACCACTGTTCATCCAATTAGAACCACCCTACCAGACTACTGGAGCTAAATGGGAATAACTGGTTTTAATATGACTGTTCTGCTCCACTTGGTCCTGCTGGTGAGCCAGGCTGGGCTGTGATATCATCAATACTTTCTCAACAACTGATCGAGAGATTGACTCAATTCCAATATTCTTTTGCCAAATGCTTCTAAGAGACTCCATCTAGCCCCACCCCAGGAGAACAGTAGAGAGGCACCCAATACTGGAAGAAAAGTAATTTCATGGATAGTTAAAAAAAAACTCTTCAAGAGTCTCTGACAGCAAATAGCAAAAAGCAGCTGAAATTCTCTGCTGAAATTCTCAGGCATATGACTGAATAGGAAAAGGAAGCAGTGGGCTGCACTCTTGACAGATAACGAAAGCCTTTTCTGGAATTAATCTGGCCCCAGTACTGAACCCGGTATAAAAATAAGCAAGATCGGACTGGGCTTATTAACACAGCCCTGGCTCAGACTGGAATGCAAGCTTGTACCCCAACTGATATTGACCAGTGGTGGCCAACCTGTGGGCCAAAGGTAGTTCCTCTCCCTTTGAACATTCACACTAATCCAGTCAAACCCATTCCAACTCAATGCCTTGTTTCCTGCAGGTACCAAGCGATGATGCCACAAATGAAGAAATATTCAATCAAGAAAACGTATTTTGTTGATGGAGCAAAAAGGTTAGCCACCACTGTGCTAAATGCAAATTAAAGTCAGTGTAGGATTATGCAGACGCAAACTAGATAACTGTCAGAGCAGCAAAAATATTAAGGGATTTGGGGAGATATCTGGAGAATGGGATTGATATGAGGGTGATAATCCAGATAACTCTGACTAAAACAGTTTGGACCGAATGATGACCTGTGCTGAAAGCTTCCGGGTGGCATGTCCTCATCCGGAGGGGAAAAACTGAAGCTCTCACACTGGAACATTTTCCAACCCTACATTCTAGCCTCAGTTCTTCCAACTCTGATCTGGTCTTTCACTCCACCGCTGAAGACCAAGCCTTCATTCTGCACTCAATGAATGAAGGCTTCACTAAACATGTCCCCTCAGTCACCATATCTTTGGCTCCTCAGACCTATCACCTTTCTGGGGGCGAAAGGTAAGCGGGGTCTCCTTGGAGCTGAACTGTCTCCAATATGACATGTTTTGCAACAGAATTTCAGAATCAAGCCCACCCTCTGTGATGGTCACTAGTCACTAGTCCAGAGTACTAGCATAGGTCCGCAGTATTCCAGGGTAAGGAAGGTGGTGCCTTAACATCATATACAGACAATCCCACTATATTATGATATACACACACAAGTCACTCAGACTATTATATTATTATACACAGTCACTCACATTATTATACAGTAATCTGTATAATAATGTGTCTATTAATCTGCGACCTGATCAACCCTAACTTCCATATAACCGGCACTTCACAAAAAGGTCCCCATTCGATTAACCGGAATTTATCTGGCACAATGTATTATTCAAAAAATTTTTTTTTTGGTGTTTTCGGCTGAATATCCAGCATACACTTTACCCGGCATTGGCCAGGTCCCGAGGGTGCCGGATAAATGGGCTTTTACTGTATTGTGATACACACACCTGCACTCACACTACACTATATTATTATACATACACAACAACAACTTGGATTTATTTAGCGCCCTCCACTCCGAACAGTCTCAGGGCTCTGCCCAATAATGGATCCCGGGGGGAGGGGGAACAAGGTGACCAAAAGCGCGGTCGAAAAGAAAAGTCTTTAACCGAGACCTGAAAATAGGAAAGGAGTGGGGTGAGGCGAAGGGAGTGAGTTCCAGAGTCTCGGTGCGTAGTGGTTGAAAGCACGGCCGCTAATGGTGGAGCGGAGGATTCGGGGGATAAGGAGGAGGCCAGACCCAGTGGAGCGATGCAGGCGTAAATTTTTTTTTTTTTTTTGCTGCTAAACAGTCATTCACACTCTATATTATATACAGTCACTCAGACTATTATATTACAACGGAGTCCTGGAGCTGAGTGGTTAGAGCACTCGCCTTACAATCGCGAGACTTGTGTTCGAATCCAGGCAGGTCAGGGAGAAACCTGGGCAAGTTTCTTTACTCCACACGCCTAATAATAATCCCCCCCACCTTCCCCCCCGATAAAAACAAACAATAATAAAATTGGTCCAGTTTAATCAACGACTGTTTGTGAAACACTGCTGCGCGCAATTGGCTGTCTTGTTTTGCCCACAGTACACAGTTAATTCACTTTACAGTATATTCTGTGAAGCGCTTTGAGACGTCTAGAAGACGTGAAAAGCGCTATATCAAATTGACTAGCGCTCTATCAAATAATAGGATTATTATTATTATTACTACTGATGACAGCACAGCCATCCTCATTGGCAGGACCAGTCAGTACACTCTGTCCTACGAAACTCTTGTGAAAATCAATGCTCCTTTACCTGATCTACAAAAACCTCCTAAAATCCTGCCTCTTGTTTGCTCCACATATTGAAATCTCTACTTTTCCTGGCCAACATTCACTATATTTGTCAAATGATTTCTAAATGAACGTTTACCTTGAAAGGTGCAATATAAACATTAGCCTTGTAGTCCAGATAAACGAAGACAACAAACTCATGTTAGTTTGGGACAAAGGAAGATAAGGGTACAATGGTGGGCCTGAAACTTGTGGGCGTGTTATTTGAACATGTGACTAAATACAGAAAGAATCATTCCCCCCCCTTTCAACATAGGAATAAGGAAAGGATATTCAATAAAATATATTTATTGCTTTAAATACACCCAGCAAGCTTCCCGGCACCTAACAAATTCATTAAATAAACTCTTTGTTAAATACGGAAAGCCTTGACACAGATTGTAAAATAGCCGCAGACCCACTTTCCACACCCTTAATTACTATCACACCTCTCACACCAAAATAAATGTCTCAAACTGCTTTACAGATTTCACTTTACTGGAAATGAAACATTGTCATGGAGGCAAAACGTGACCTTCCAGCAGCTTTATACACCATTCCTTCTCTTTACTCACACACACAATCCACCGCCTCACTCTCCGCATACACACATGATGCCTTCACTCCTCACACACAACACTCACTCCAAACACCATCATGCCCCATACTATACACTTACACTCACTCCACACATACGATCCCCCACCAACACACACACCTCTCACTAGCCACATATGCAAAACACATACCCACCCATCCACACACACAATTCAGAAGACAGTAGTGAGCAACAGCGAGAACAAACTTTTAGCCATGAAACTCACTAAACAGGCCTCGATAAATAAACAGAGTGAATTGAGGTGGGAGAGGAGAACGCGAATGGAAGTGTACTAGGGTAATTTTCAGATTAACAGGGCAGAAGTGAGATGGCTAAAAGTCACACTATAGGAAGGATATCAAGGCCCTGAATAGGGTGCAGAGGAGATTTACCAACTGACACCGGGGATGAGCGGATGATGATTTGTTATGTGGAGACTAGAGAAGATGGGATTGGTCTCCTTAGAGCAGAAAAGTTTAATGGGAGATTTAATAGAGATGCTCAAAATTATATGGGGTTTTGATAAGAGTAGACACAGAGGATATCACAATATCCTGCTGGCTGTTTCTACTGTGACAGAGTGGTGGAAACAAATTAAATAACAACATCAAAGGGGAATTAGCTAGACACGTGAAAAGGAAACATTTGCAAGGATATTTGGTAAGAGTAGGGGAGTGGGACTGATTGGGTTGCTCTTTGAAAGAGCTGACACGCAAGATGGGCCGAATAGCCTCCTTCTGTGCTGTAAATACTCTATGATTCTATTCCATGATTTGATGGGCACAAATTAATCAGGTAAAAATGGGAAGACACAGATAGGTTCGAGGTCTAAAATTATAACAACATAAACTATTTCCTCTGGTGGGAGAATCCAGAACAGTGGGGCATAACCTTAAAATCAGAGAGAAATCAGGAGGCATTTTCTCACAAACGATTGCAGAAATCTGGAATTCTCTCCCTCCCCTGAAAGGCAATGGATACTGGATCCATTCGGTTAAGAGTACAATAACAATAAAATTATATTTGTAGAGCGCCTTTCACTTCGGGAGGACGAATATTGAGGGATATGGGGGAAGAGCAGGTAATTGGGAGTTGAGGTACAGATTGGCCATGATCTTATAGAATAGCCGAACAGGCTTGAGGGGCATAATGGCCTACTGCCGTTCTTATTTTCCGAAATGAGGAGATAGAACCTAGGTACAGAGCCTCGGTGTAAAGCGCTTTGCAAATTGGAAACATCTGCTTGGCTACATATTCCTCCCAAACTGCCTTTGCCCCCATTTCTCCTTCCTCCCTCTCAACCACAACAAGCCAGTTGCCTCGACCCCCTCCCCACCCAGCTGCTGGTCACTCAACTCCCCGACCTATTCCCCTGCTGGCTGACACGCTCAACCAGTCTCTCTCCGCCGGATCTATTCCACTCCCCCTGAAAACTGCTGTTTTCACACCCTGCATCAGAAAATCCACCCTCGATCCCTCAAATCTCTCACTGCCACCCCATTTCCAACCTACCCTTCCGTGTCAAAGCCTGGAACGCATTATTGCAACAATAAAATTACATTTGTTACAGCACCGTTTACGTTGGGAGGACGTCCCAAAGCGCTGGTCACCTCTTGCTCCATTTCCTCCTCGAGCCCCCGCAGTCAGGTTTTCACCCTGCCCACTGGGCAGAAACAGCACGTGTCAAAGCCACAAACGACTTCCTCTCTAACCGTGACCAGGTCTCCCCCTGCCTCCCCGTTTGGATCTCTCTGCTGCGTTCGACACATAGTCGACCACACCATCCTCCTCCATTTCCTGTCCCCTTTCATCCACCTTACTGGGACCTGACTAGTGATCCGGCAAATGACTAACTGGGTTCCTACTTACTGCTAGGTAAACAGAGGCATGTAGAGTGAGGAAAATTGTTCAATCAAGAATTGAACACTGGTCCTCTCCCTTGAGAGCTGAATGCTCTAACCACTGAGCAACCTCTGAACTACAGCTTTGTTTTTGTGTGGGTGGGGCAGGACGAGTGGGATAAAATGAAGGAAAAATAGCCTTAAACAATCCTTGTAGAAATTAGATACTTTTCTCAGGGTGGAGGAGGGAGAAAGAAGAAAAATTCTATATGCCTACTGGCTTGCTCATTACTGCAACAAAATCTGAACTCAGCAACACAACTCAGTGGATATTCATTTGGATAGTCTACTGACATTGGAGGGGACAGCGAGTGACATTGTATGTACATCGTCAAAATAATTACAAATTACTTACTAAGTTATAATAAGATCAGCCCAACATCATGTGCAAACAGCAGACATAAACACGGGAAGCTTTTTAAAAATACTGTGTGTTCTTTATTTGGATTGAAGGGGAAGGAAAGTCATGAAAATATGCACAATGGCACATGTTGAAAAGAACCAATTTAGAACAGAGGCCACACACACAATTGCCTGCTTTCGGTAGATGAATAAGATTCTTATAAATAAATATTCCTTGCATTTGATATAGCGCTCTTCACGTCTTCTAGACGTCTCAAAGCACCTCACAGAATATACTGTAAAGTGAATTGACTGTATTTGTGGCCTCTGGATGGATGGAAATCTGTATATAAATTTGAACTATATTTGAAAATATCTGTTTTTGTTACAACACTAAACCAAAAGAAGACAGCAGCCTCACTCTTCTACGGGAGGAAGGTTAATAAACAAACCACATGCTGCTCAGCGTTCATAAATAAGGTGGTTTGGCTGCATTGTTTAGAAATGTAATGTTGATTGATTGAGGGAGGGAGGGAAAGGGGGAGGAGGGGTGACTGCCAGACAGTATAAATAGCAGCTCCCACATGTCAACAGTGTGCATGCAGCCTAAGGGTGTATCTGGACAGATGTACATTGGCTGCTGTTGGTAGATAACTAAGATCCTTGTACAGTATTTTGCTTCTGTATGTCGATAGTGACTACTAACTACTGACTATATACCTATGAAAAGAGGCTTGTTAAACAGGGGGCTTCTTTCTCACTGGAGAAAGAGATTGAGGGGATTAAAGAGGCACAGAACTTTCCAGCATCGAATGAGGCCATTTAGCCCACCATTTCTGCCCTTGCTCTTTGAATCCAATCAGTCCCATTTACCTGCCTCTCCCCATACCCATCAAAATTAATTAACTTTTAAGATACCTAGTTCCCTCTTGAAAACTAATTAGCTCCTGCCACGACCACCATTCCCGGCAGTGATTCCACATCCTAACAACTCTATTTAATGAAGCAAGTCTTAAGAATACAAAACGTAAATAGGGTAAAACAATTTCCTTTCATTGGAAATTGATGAGAAAAGGTTATACATTTCAGGAGTGTTAGCAGAAGATACAGAGGGGACGTTAAAATGATTTTTTTTTCACGCAGGTAGTTGTTAGGTTGTGGATTCTTAAGCTTTTGTGCAGAAACTTTCGGCTTCTATTTAGCTACTTCCACTATAGTAGGTGGAAGTAGCTAAATTGAGCCAGCACCAAGCCCCTCGCCCCAATCTTTTCGCGAGATTGCATTGCTAGTGAAAAGTTACATGTTTCTTTGCATTTGTAAAATATATATATTTTTCAAAAATTGTTAGTAACATTGATGAGATGTTGTTTGCACCTTACTATCCATTATTTATACATATATTAGCAACCTTTAACTGCTGGGAATGAAGGATGCCAATCTTAGAAACTAGCCTCCCAGAATCGTTCAGTTCACCTCAAGGCCAATTTTTGGCTATGTTTTCTGATCCCCATCCCCAAGCCATTATTGTTAAGTTGGGTCAACCGCCTCATGCAAAAATGTGCTGTGTCAGAGGTAAATGAGTATTGTATCTTTCCTTTTGTATCAGGATTTTGAAAATGAAGATATTATTCTTAAGTAAAACAGTATACAGTGCCTTTTCGGGGACAGTAGTTACTCTTTTCTATCAATAGAGGTCATTAGTTTCTGATTCTACAGGATCCTGTCAAACCTCCCGTTTTTACCTCGATGCATGGATAAATGGAAAGGGATGTGAAGGGAATGAGCACTGACTACAGGTGTTAATCCCAGAATCTCCCTTCTAAATTCTGTCCCACACAGCCATGAAGGAAATTACCAATTTTATTTTAGATCCAAGACACGGGGAGAAACTGCTTTCTCTTTCAAAGCCATTCACGGCCTTGCCCCCTTATCTCTCCCGACCTGCTGTCCCCCTGCCCACCCCGTCCACTCAGCGGGCTCAAGTCTGCTCCCCACCCAACCCACCCTACCATCGGTGGACGGGATTTCAGCCTCTCTGCCCCCACTCTCTGGAACTACATCCCACAGTCCCTTTGCCTCACTTCCTCCCTTTTTTCTTCTTCAAGACCCTCCTCTTCGATCGTGTCTTCTGCTGCCCTCCTAACTCTCTCCTATCCTTCCCCCACTACCCTGCCCCTTTCCCTAGCTCGAGTCCCGACCTGACTGTTCAGCGCCTTGGAACGTCCTCCCGACGTGAAAGGCGCTCAAAAAATTTAATTTTGCTGTTGTACCCTTTTCAACTAATGCCAGGGGATCTTTAACGCGCACCTGAACAGGCAGGCATGATTCAAAGATCATCGCAACGCGCGCCCCCCCCCCACCCCCTTCCTACACCTAGACTCAATGGCTCTGATGAAAAAATTGTATTAAAAATATGGGCAGAGCGAGATACAATTACAAAGCTGAGACCACAGAATTAGCTCTGCTACTTTGATGCAAAGACAACAAGAACAACACAAATACATTTCTAGAGCGCCTTTCGGGTCAGGAGGTCATCCCAAAGACAGATAAACAAGCGAAGGGTGCGAGCACTGGCTGCCCAGAATCCTTGCCTGTCTTCTCTGGAGCACGAAAAAAAAGTTTCAGACTTTAAGATCAAAAATCTACACATAATCTTCGTGTATAAATATTAACAAACCAGAGAAAAATACAACATCAGTTGTTGCTGCTATTAGGGACAGAGATGGAGCCGGCGACACAAAGAGGAGAGAAAGAGACCAATTATAGGAAAGTGATTAAAGAACAAGCGTGATGTGAAATCATATGTAAACTAAGTAAATGTACCTGAGAGGGATAGATTGTATAAAATGGGAAGGGTGAAATAAAGCCTCAGCTGCTACTTTTTGTGTGCAATGACCGAGAGATACAAATAAGAGCCAGGGAAAGAAAGAGCCAGGTGGCAAGAGAAGGATGTTTCTTCCCTCCTCCTTCCACCCCTGGCTCTCTCTCTCTCTCTCTCTCTCTCCCCCCCACCACCACTATCCCTGGCTCTCTCTCTCCCCCCCCCCCCCCCCCCCCCCTGGCTCTCTCTCTCTCTCTCTCTCCCCCCCACCACCCCTGGATCTTTCTCTCTCTCTCCCCCCCACCAACCCTGGCTCTCTCTCTCTCCCCCCCCCCTCCCACTACCCCTGGCTCTTTTTCTCTCTCTCTCCCCTCCCACCCCCCTGGCTCTTTCTCTCTCTCTCCCTCCCCCTCCCCCCCGGCTCTTTCTCTCTCTCCCCCCCCCCCCTCCACCCCCCCACCGCTGGCTGGCTCTTTCTCTCTCTCCCCACCACCACCACTGGTTCTTTCTTTCTCCCCCCCTCCCTCCACCCCTCATTCTTGGGGAGAGAGACAACAAAATTACACTTCTTGCACAGTGCCTTTCACGGCAGGAGGATGTCCCAAGGCGCTGGAAAGAGACAGAGAGCCGGGGGTGGGGGACACAGACAGAGAGCCGGGGGGAGGGGGGGGGGATTTTTGGGGAGAGGGGGGAAGGAAGGGGGAGGGGGTTCTTTTCTCTTAGCTCTCTCTCTCTGTCTCTCTCCCCCTCCCCCCCTTTGTAGATTTGAAGGAGAAAGAGTGCCGAGGGGGAGAGGGGAAAGAAAGAAAAAGCCAGTGAGGGGGTGGGGTGGGGGGTGGAAGCAGGGAAGGCAGACAGAGAGCCAGGGGGAAGAATGAGGAGAGACAAGGCCACGTAGAGGGAGAGAGAGAGAAGGCCGGGGAGAGCTGGGGGGGGGCTAGGCCGGGGAGAGCTGGGGGGGGGGGGCTAGGCCGGGGAGAGCTGGGGGGGGGGGCTAGGCCGGGGAGAGCTGGGGGGGGGGCTAGGCCGGGGAGAGCTGGGGGGGGGGGGGGGGGGGCTAGGCCGGGGAGAGCTGGGGGGGGGGGCTAGGCCGGGGAGAGCTGGGGGGCGTGATGGGGAGAGCTGGGGGGGGGGGGGGGGCAAGGCCGGGGAGAGCTGAGGGGGGGGCTAGGCCGGTGAGAGCTGGGGGGCGTGAGGGGGAGAGCTGAGTGGGGAGAGCTGGGGTGGGTGGGGGGGAGAGCTGGGGGCTAGGCCTGCTCCCCGGGGAGCGTCTGTTTATTTACGGTTTAAATGTTTACCTCAAGAGCCCGCTCGGTGTGTGGAGGCGCTTAAGGCCCGACGCGGCCCCTCTGACCAGGACAGCAGCAGTCGCTGCTCCTCCTCTTCTCACTCCACTCCGCTCGCTCGCTCGCTCGCTCGCTCACTCTCTCTCCTCACTGACTAACGGGCCGTCTCTGTGTGTGTGAAAAAAAACCTCGCGCCCAGGCCCCGCTGCTCGCGCGGCCGCCGCCACACTGCGTGAGAGAAAATGCAACCAACTCGCACTGCGCAAGCGCCCGCTGCTCCCTTATCCCGCCCTCTCGTTGTCGTATTGGTTCATTCACTTCCACTTCCCCACCCACGACCTATTTCATTGGTCAGCCGAGCAGTCAATCTCAAGGACGGGCGAGATTGTTCGGGGGAGGGGGGGGGGTGGCCAAGTAGCGCAGGCGCTCTCGGGCGCAGCGTGAAGGTTAATCCCCGCCCCACTGCTTCTCACTTCCCTTTGGTTTACGCTCTTTACACTCGCGGCCCTTTCATTGGCTGATTGAGCTGTCAATCTGAAACTGGGTACGGGTGTGTGAAAGGAGAGCATGCGAGTGAAAACGTTTATCCCCGCCCTCGTTTTCCATTGGTTGTACTGAAGCCCTCGAAGCCTTCTATTGGGTAATCAGCGCGTCCATCCAACACCGCTTGGAAGGTACCGCCGTCCGATTGGCGCTCAGTCACATCAATCAAATTAAGACTTATCCGCCCCCTCGCGTCCAGCTTGCGTTTTGATTGGTCACAGGGCTTATTTGTCCCCGCTGATTGGCTCAGGGCGGAAGAGGTGGGGGTGTCAGGGATCCTATGCTTCGCAATGGCAGAGAACCATGTCAATCAAACAGAGTGACAGTAGAGGGCGTCGTACTGTATTGATGAATAATTGTTACTCCCCTCCCCCTTCTCCATCCCATTGCCCTCAATCACTTCCCCCATTGCCCCCAGTTGGCCCTCTTCCCCCATTGCCCCAGTCACTCCACCCCAACCCCCACATCGCCCGCTCCATCACCAACTCTCCCCTCCGCCTTCTCCTCCCAACCCCCGAAACTCTCGCCCCCATCCCCCGGAGGGTACCTAATAAGGACATCCGAATTGCTGGACGTAAAAAGAACTGAGGTCCACCCAGTTCACCTTCCAACACCCTGGCAGTCACACTGAAAGGATTGGTGCAAATATCGGAACACGGGTTGCTAATGAGTTCAATAGCATATCATCTGAGACGCCGTCCGGCGTGGAGGGCGCTATCTAAATCAAAGTTGTTGTTGTTGTCGTTAACCTTAAAAGGATGGAGGTGCCTAAGAAGCGAAGATCGAGGCTTTGAAGGACAAATAAAAAAATCGCGAGGTGAACGAGAGAAGGCTATTTAAATGAAACTGGTTGGAAGCGTAGACGCAATGGGTACAGCTGGTGTGATCTATTGTATATAAACAAACTCAAGTTGTTGGTGTTGTATCCAATACAAGAATTTAGTATTGTAATCGAGGAATCTACTGTAAACTAGGAAAGGAATAAAAAAAACAAATAGAAACAAGTGAAAAAACGCTTCATTCATCCCGGAGGATTGTCAGCCTCTGTTGTCCCCTGGTGTTATAATGGAGGCAGCACATCTCACACTGATCTAAATCTCCTCCTCCCCATTATTCCACATGTAAATTTCCACATGTACGCAAATGACACCCATCTCTCTACCTCCACCTCGATTCCAGGTCAACTAATGCACTGACAAGACATGAAGTCCTGGATAGGAGACAACTTTCTGCAGCTGAAGGTCAGCAAGACCAAGGCCATCCTGTTTGGCTCTTACCAGCGCCGCCGCACCTCAGGCGCTGGCAGCATCAGCATCCACGGAGGCAAACCCCGCCTCACCAAGCCATTCAGGAATCTAGGTGTTCTGTTTGACCCTCAACTGACCTTTCTCCATCTTATCCATGCCATGACCAGCCCCGCCTTCCACCACCTCAACAATATTGCCCGACTCCACCACTGCCTCACCCCTCAGGCCGCTGAAACCCGCACACATAAGTTTAAGAACATAAGAAGTAGGAGCAGGAGTAGGTTATTTGGCCCATCGAGCCTGCCCCGCCATTCAATCATGGCTAATATTCTACTCTAACTCCAGCTACCTGCCTTATCCCCATACCCCTTAATCCCTTTATAAATGAGAAATCTATCTAACTTAGTCTTGAATATGTTCAAGGACTGAGCATCAACAGCCCTTTTGGGGTGAAGAATTCCATACATTCACCACCCTCTGAGTGAAGAAGTTTTTTCTCAACTCAGTGTGAAAGGGCTGACCCCTAACTTTAAGACTGTGACCCCTGGTTTTAGATTCTCCAACCAGGGGAAACAATCTCCCACTATCTACTTTGTCATGCCCCTTAACAATCTTATAGATTTCTATTAAATCCCCTCTAATTCTTGTATATTCCAGAGAATATAGGCCCAAATTAATCAATCTATCATCATAGCTCATCCCCCTCATTCCAAGTACTAACCTAGTAAACCTACGCTGCACTCCCTCCAAGGCAAGTACATCCTTTCTTAAATAAGGAGAACAAAACTGCACACAGTATTCCAGGTGTGGTCTCACCAGGGCCCTATACAGCTGCAGCAAGACTTCCTTACTCTTATACTCTAACCCTTTCATAATGAAAGCTAACATACCGTTAGCCTTCCTAATTGCCTGCTGCACCTGCATACTAACTTTCTCTGTTTGGTGTACAAGGACACCCAAGTCCCTCTGCATGCTAACACTTCCAATCTCTCCCCCTCTAAAAAATAACCTGCTCTGCTGTTTTTGCACTGGATGACTTTGCACTTCCCTACATTATACTTCATCTGCCACCTACTTGCCCACTCACCTAACTTATCTATATCGCGCTGCATTTTTTAAATGTCATCCTTGGTTTTAACGCTTCCTCCTGGTTTTGTATCATCAACAAATTTAGACATATTAAGCTCGATGTCCTCATCTAGATCATTGATGTAGATGGTAAATAGCTGAGGTCCAAGGACTGATCCTTGTGGCACTCCACTAGTCACATCCCACCAATCTGAGAAGGACCCATTTATCCCTACTCTTTGTTTCCTACCCGTTAACCATTCCCTAATCCATGTTAATATGTTCCCCCCAATTCCATAAGCCCCTATCTTTTGGATGAACCTTTTATGTGGCACCTTATCAAATGCCTACTGGAAGTCCAAATAGACTATGTCCACTGATTCACCCCGATCTAGTTTATTCGAAATATCCTCAAAAAATTCTATGAGATTTATCAAACATGATTTCCCTTTCGTAAAGCCATGTTGACTTGGCCTAATTATATCATACTCCCCTAAATACCCCACTAAAACATCCTTAATCAAGGATTCTAAAATTTTTCCTGTGAAGTTTGTCACTTCAAGACTCGACTATTGCAACTCCCTCCTTGTTGGCCTCCCCAACTCTTCCCTCCACAAGCTGCAGGTCATCCAAAACTCTGCAGCTCATGTACTCTCCCACACCAGGCTCCCTAACTCCATCACCCTCATCCTCGCCAGCTCCACTGGCTCCCCATCCACCAGAGGATTGAATTCAAGATCCTCATCCACTTTCAAGTCCATCCACAGCCTTGCCCCACCACCCCACCTCTCTGTCCTGCTTATCCCCTATCAAGCTGTCCGCTCCCTCCTTTCAGCAGGTTCCGATGTCTCCCGCCCAACCCACCCTACCAGTGACCAGGCATTCAGCCTTTCTACCCCTATGCTTTGGAACTCCATCCACAGTCCCTTTGCCTTGCTCCATCTCTCACCACTTTCAATGCTGGTCTCAAGCCCTTCCTTTTCGACCGTGCCTTCAGCCACCCTCCTATCTCTCTGCTCTCCCTCATCCCAATCCTGCTCCCCACTCCCCCATGCTCGGGTCCTGACACCTGCCATGGGACGTCCTCCTGACATGAAAGGCCCTTTACAAATGTAATATTGTACTTTATATTGTACAATAAACTGATGCTCTCTGGTAACTGGCCGAAATGCTGCTTATCTAATTCATACTCTCCCTAATTGTCCTTAAAACCTGCTTAGAAACATGTCACCCTCCCTCCCATCTTAAAAACATATGTTGTTGACTACACCTATGGTCCCCTCCCCTCCCCTCAATGTCCGATACCTGCCTTGTCAAGCACTCTGAAATCCTAATACAATTTATTGTCCTCCCTCCCTCCCTCCCTCCCACCTGAAACCCTAATCCATGCCTTTGTCACTTCCCAGTTGGACTATTCCAATGCCCTACTCGATAGTCTCCCTGGCTTCACCATATACAAATTCCAATTAATTCAAAACTCCAGATACTTATCTGAACAAAACTCCATACCCCCCATCACACCAGTTCTTGCCAGACTTCACTGGTTCCCAATCACTGAATAGATCAAAATCCTCTCACTTGTTTTCAAACCACTTAATTCCCTTGCACCTCCCTATCCGACCTATTTACCTCCCAGTTCATCACCCGCTGCCTCTGCCCGGCTGCCTCCAACCTTCTAATTGTTACTTGCCTCTGTGCTCCATCATCGGTGCTTGTGCCTTTAGCCATTATGCCACAAAAATCTGGACATCTCTCCCTCAATCCCTCCACCTTCCTCCCCACCTTAAAATCCCAACTAAAGTCCTTCCTTCTTGATCGTGTGTACGGTCCACTCCCGCTCCCTCTCCCCTTCACTCTGTTGTCAAGCTCTGCCACACCTCTCTACCGCCCACAAACGACAACTAATCCAGAACTCCAACGCTTGCATTCTCGCCTACATTAAACACTGTACCCCCGTCACACCAGTCCTCACTATGCTCCACTGGCTCCTCATTATACAGTAAAATAATTGATTTCAAGATCCTCACATTTGTCTACAAATCAAACCAATCAATCAATCAATCAATCAAAACTTACATTTATATAGTGCCTTTCACGTCGAGAGGATGTCCCAAGGCGCTGTACAGTCAAGTAGGGACAAGGGCAGGGAGTGGGGGTGGGGGGGTCAGGGCAGGATGAAGAAGAGTAGGAACATTTATTGTATATTTGTGGGTGAAACGCGGCAGCCAAATTGCGCACAGCATCATCCCGCAAACAGCCGTGGAAGTGGGATTTAGGGGAAAACGGGGGTAAAAATGGGAAGGGGTGGGGTCAGGGTAGGAGGAAGGAGAGCAGGAAAGCTTCAAGCCTCGGAAACTCATTACCTCTCCAACCCATTTTCTCCGCACTCCACTTCCCCGCTGCCTCCGCTCAGCTCGCTCTTGTTCCTCGTCCCCTCTGCTCCACCATCAGCGACCACGCTTTTTGTCACTGCCCTCTGAAACTTTGGAACTATCTTCCTCAATCCCTCCACCTTGCACCCTCCTTCCCTTCTTCTGGTTCACAACTGAAGACCTTCCTCTTTGACAGCATTTACATCACCTCCGCCTTTCCCCCTGACTCAGCGTCAGGGTATGTATAATACAACAATAATAATAATAATCCTTGCATTTGATATGGCGCTTTTCACGTCTTCCAGACGTCTCAAAGCGCTTCGCAGAATATACTGTAAAATGAATTGACTGTATATTTGTGGGCAAAACGCGGCAGCCAATTGCGCACGGCAGCATCCCCACAAACAGCCGAGGATTGAGTGACCACATTTGTTTTTTTGAGGGATTATTATTAGGCGCGTGGAGTAAGGAAACCTGCCTAAGCTTTCCTCTGATGAGAATTGAACCCAGGTCTTTCGCTTGGAAGGCGAGTGCTCTGACCAATGAGCTACAGGTCTCCACTCTTAAGCACTCCGAGACGGTGTGAAGGGCACTATATAAAAGCGAATTGTTGCTGTTCTCATTCATTCCCATTAACTCTTTCCCCTCTCCCACTCTCCTTCCCCTCCCCCCCCACCGCCCCCTTCCCGCCCGGGTCCTGACCAGATAGTTCAGCGCTTTGGGATGCCCTCCCGACATGAAAGGCGCTATAAAAGTGCAATTTTGTTGTTGTTGTTGCCATTCCTTCCTTTCGCATCAGTAGAAACATCATATGTAGAAACACACATCCCCCCAGTTGGCTTCATGGTGTAGTGGTTATCACATCTGCCTTACACGCAGAAGGTTCTGGGTTCAATCCCCAGTGGAGTCAGTTCATTTTAAATGGCTCTAATTTTCACAGTCTGTAATCACGAAATACTGCCATGGAATACCGATAAAAGTTAGTCATTTCAATCCACGACTGTTTGTGGGGGACGCTGCTGTGCGCAATTCGCTGCTGCGTTTCGCCCACAAGTATACAGTCAATTCACTTTACAGTATATTCTGTGAAGCACTTTGGGACGTTGATAAGATATGAAAAGCGCTATATCAAATGCAATAATTATTATTAATATATATTATTAATATTAATATCTGTGACTCGTGGTCACAGATTTAAAATAGTTTCAAGGCGCAGTAGAGGGGAGCTGAGGAGAAATTTTTTCACTCAGCGAGTT
The DNA here is from genome assembly GCA_035084275.1 of Hydrolagus colliei. NCBI lineage: Eukaryota > Metazoa > Chordata > Chondrichthyes > Chimaeriformes > Chimaeridae > Hydrolagus > Hydrolagus colliei. Next base: position 6,596,052 of record CM068742.1, on the reverse strand, counting down.
GTTCGAATCTGGAATGCATTGCCTGAAAAGGTGGTGGAGGCTGATTCGATAACAACTTTTAAAAGGGAATTAGATCTTTATTTAGGGAGAACGGGTCTATTAGGCTATGGGGAGCGGGCAGGGCAGTGGGATTGAATCGCTCTTTTCAAAGAGCCGGCACAGACTAGATGGGCCAAATGGCCTCCTTTTGTGCCGTAAAATTCTATGATTCTATGATTCTATGATTCTATGATATATATTTATTATACTGGCGAGCAGCGCTATTTATTGGTACAAAATATTGTCGTAAAGTAGCCAAAAGGGACTTTGAGCTCACAGTCTAGGTTGATCCACCAGCGCATTGCTGGGGGGAGCACTGCATTGTCGGGGCGCTGTCCTTTGGATGAAACTTTAAACTGAGTTCCCATCCACACCGGTTCAGGTGGATGTTAAAGATCTCATGGTACTATTTGACAATAGTTGGGAATTTCCCTCTCCCAGTGTCCTGGCCAACAATACCCCAGATAAAATCGGTCACTCACTCCACGATTGCTTGCGAGACGGCACTGTGATCGTCTACGAAATACATGGTCACCCCACTTCACGATAAATCGTGCGAAATGCTTCGAGACATTTGGGCAATGCGTTTGGCCGATTTAGTGCCCTTGCCTCGCAAATGAGAAGACCGGGGATTTGATTCCCGGACGGAGCGAAACATACTGATGTTTCTTACTCCACACAACTCTGCTCACCTAGCAGTAAGTAGGAACCCGATTGTTAATCGATTGGCAGATTGCTTTTCTGGCGGTAGTAATCCCACCAAAAATAAATAAATAAATGAAAATAATCCTAATAATTTGGTAACTCAATCTTTAACTGCTGGTGGGGACATTGCTTTGTGCTGTCATGTTTTGCTTTACAGTGTATCCTGTGAAAAGCTTTGAAACGTCTCAACGATGAGACAAAGCACTATATCCGATGAAAGCATTAATATAATAATCATATTATATTAACAGGTGGACAAGTACAAAAAATATCACTTGTTCGTTCATGCATTTCTCACACAGAACCTGTGCTGTCAGTGTGGCTTCATGGTGTAGTGGTTATCACGTCTGTCTTACACACAGAAGGTCCTGGGTTCAATCCCCAGTGAAGTCAGATATTTTTCGAAGTCTTCAAATGTTACCATCAGAGACTCATCCCCTTTGGCTTCCTCCACTCAGCGAGCACCGGCCTGCTTCCTCCACCATGAGCGGGCGAGCTTGCCATTCCGCTCCCTGAACCTTATTGTAGGATTATGCTAATCACTATGCCCTTATATGTAGATGTATCGGTTATAGCACCTTCTCATGACCACTGTGGTAGCGCATGGTATTGCATGCTTGTGGTCTTCTTAATAAAGCCGTCTTACATGAAAGTCGATCTCTCCACGGTCTCTCTTTTATATCTCGAATATAACACTTATAGTTTTAAAGGTGATGCCTCTTGTTCTGAATTCCCCACTATAAGAAATAGTCAGTCTGTATCTACCCTATCAAATCCCTTTATTATTTTATATACAGATCACCCCTCAACCTGGTCAACTCAAGGCAGTAGAGGCCAAGTCTATGCAACCTGTCCTGTAATTTAACCGTATTAACCCTGGTCTCATTCTGCGCTGCACTCCCTCTGGATATATCCTTCCTGAGTTACGTTGCCCAAAAATGACCAAGGCGTTCTGTGAAATAGGTTGATTAATTTGAGCCTATATTCTCTGGGATATACAAGAATTAGAGGGGATCTTATAGAAACCTATAAGATTATTAAGGGGTATGAAAAAGTAGATATTGGGAGATTGTTTCCCCTGGTTGGAGAATCTAAAACCAGGGGTCACAGTCTTAAAGTTAGGGGTCAGCCCTTTCGCACTGAGTTGAGAAAAAACTTTTTCACTCAGAGGGTGGTGAATGTATGGAATTCTTTACCCCAAAAGGGCTGTTGATGCTCAGTCCTTGAACATATTCAAGACTGAGATAGATAGATTTCTCATTTATAAAGGGATTAAGGGGCATGGGGATAAGGCAGGTAACTGGAGTTAGAGTAGAATATCAGCCATGATTGAATGGCGGGGCAGGCTCAATGGACCGAATGGCCTACTCCTGCTCCTACTTCTTATGTTCTTATGTCCTCCGTACGCGAAAGGCATTAAGTAAATGTATATTGTGTTTATCAGCCTGGCTTGGTTAGCAAGACTCTTGTGTGTGACATCAGATGGTGGTGGGTTCAACCTCAACATCAGGACTTTGAGCTCATAGTTTTCATTACTCCACACGCCTAATAATAATCCATCCCCAAAAAAACCACAATAATAAAAATTGGTCATTTCAATCCACGGCTGTTTGTGGGGGACGCTGCTGTGCGCAATTGGCTGCCGCGTTTTGCCCACAAGTATACAGTCAATTCACTTTACAGTATGTTCTGTGAAGCGCTTTGAGACGTCGATAAGATGTGAAAAGCGCTATATCAAATGCAAGGATTATTATTACTGTATTATTATTATTATGATAATCTAGACCTTTGCTCCAGAGCAATGCTGGGGGAATGCTGCATTGGTCAGGTGTCGTCCTTGGGATGAGACATTAAAGACCTTAAAGATCCATTGGTGCTAATTAGTTTTCTTGTTCAACCACACAATGAGCTAAGGTCCGAGGTCCTCAGCGGTTAGAGGTCTCTACTCGCAAGCATGAGGATTTAGATTTGATTCCTGGGCAGGGAGAAATGTTGGGTATGTTTCTTTACTCCTCATGCCTCTGTTTACCCAGCAGTAAGTAGGAACCCAGTTGTTAATCGATTGGCGGACAACCTTTCCGGGGGTTATAATCCCTAAAAAAAAAGAAGGTCATTCAATCCACGACGGTTTGTAGGTCACTGCCGTGTGCAATTGCCTACAAAATATACAGGCAATTCACTCTACAGTATATTCCGTGAAGCGCTTTGAGACTTGTCGAAGACGTGATATCGCGCAGTATGAAATGCGAGGACTATTACTGTTAAGCGACTTTCTCGTCGCCTCAAGTTAGTTAGGGAACGTTTAGTAGCCGCCAGTAGGTGGGGCAATCCCCAACTCCGGCTTGACCACTGCCTTCGTCTCAAAATCAAGACGAGAAATTTGAAACCTAAATTTGTCACTGCCAGAGAGAGTATTTCCCTGCTCAGCAGCCGATCAACGCTCCGAGACTCTACCGCGTGTGACCGCTACTATATACAGTAAACCTTTTGATAACTCGACCCTGGCTGACATTTTTCACTGCCACTGAAATCTGTGACCGTTCGTGGGGGACGCCGCTGCTGTGCGCAATTGGCTGCCAGAGTTTCGCCTACAAATGCACAGTCAATTGACTTCACAGTATATTCTGCGAAGCACTTTGAGATGTCTGCAAGATGTGAAAAGTGCTGCTTCAAATGCGAGATGATTATTTTTATTATTGTTAAATCGTCATACTGTCAAAATGCCGGCCCCAAGAAAAAGTGTAGTACAGTACTGTAATCATTTGGTCACTTAATTTCCACGATGCTTTGTGGGTCGTTGCTGTGCGCAAATTGGCTGTTTCGCCCCCCCAAATATATGATCAATTCATTTAACGGTATATTCTGTGAAGCGCCTTGAGACGCCTTGAAAACTATTCGATGAGAAACTATTCCATTTCAATGAGAAACTATTCAATTTATTCAAAAAGAGGAAGGGATTAACAAACCTTATTTCATTGTCGGTTCGGACTATCGAGCGGTAACCGCCCCGGGTATAGGAAATTTGTGTGTTCGGACTATCGAACCTTCGAACTAATGAACCTTCGGACTATCGAGTGCCCCCCGTTGGATTCACCTCCAAAATACACAGTCACTGCATTTTACAGTGAATCCCGTGAAGCGCTTTGAGACTGCCCAATGCAAAAGGGGCTGCATGGAATGTAAGGATATTAATATTGTGCTGTTTATTGTGTAGTCCATGAAATACAAACTAGCTCTGTGTTGCTGTCCTCACTGTCTTCTTTCAGTGCACATCTGCTGACTAGGCCTTATGTCAAAGTCAAAGCATTTCCTCGGGTGAATTGGAATCACAAGTGGATCACAAGACACCAACAACTTGACAACAACTTGCATTAATACTCACACAGCCTGGGTGTCTACTCCGAGACACCCAGGCTGTGTCTCTGAGCGCTTAACTGTGGCAGTGTCTGATGCCCAGCCAGTGGGGAGGGAGGAGGTAACCTTGGCGGAGTGGAGGGGCAGAGGGCCTAGCAGAAGGCTGTAGTGGACTCGGGATTAATCAGGTCGGAGACGAAGGGAGGTACCAGGGTGTGAAGGGATTGTGAGGATCTTGAAGTTGACCCCCGTTCTGTGATAGGGAGCCAGTGCGAGCCTGGTGAGGACTGATCTGCTGGGGTACGGAGTTTAGTGTGGATTAGTACACAGGTGGTGGAGTTTTGGGATAGGTGGATTTGGGGTGTAGACCAGCAAGGAGGGCAGTTGAGGCCTGAATAGTTGAGCTAGGAGGTAACAAAGGCACGGACGAGGGTTTCGGCTGCATCTTGGGTACGTCCTCCCGACGTGAAAGGCGCTCTATCAATGTAATTTTGTTGTTGTTGGATAGATATGGTCAATGTGATGGAGATAGAGGAAAGCGGTGCTGGCTAGGGGGAACAAATGTGGGGAAGGAATGACAACTGGGAATTGAACCTGCCACTTGGCTTACACACAGGTTCAGTAAGGCTTAGAGACAACCCAGGGAGGCTGAGGAGGTCAGAGATGCAGGAGAGAAGACAATGAGGAGTATGGCTGGCATCTTGTTATTGTCATTCATGCTGATAACCTTCTCAATATAATAATCATAATTCTTATAGTTGATATGACATCTTATTGTATCTTTGAGACGTCTCAAAGAGATTCACAGAATATACTGCAAAGTGAATTGACTGTATATTTTTGGGGCCGAAATGTGGCAGCCAATTGCGAACAGACGTAGCTCACAATGATTTGAGTGAGCAATTAATTATTATTATTCTATGTTTTTTGAAGGAATTATTACCCCCAGAAAAGCAATCTGTCACGCCATTAACAACTGGCTTCCGAGTTACTGCTAGGTTAACAGAGGCTTGAGGAGTAAGGATACTTGTCCAACTTTTCGCCCTGTCTGGGAAACTCGCTTGCGAGGTGAGTTCTAACCATTGAGTAACAAGACTCCGCATCTTCCCTACTTAAGAGAGTAGAGAATACAACGTATGTGACAGCGGCTGGAAAAGGTCAAACGCACCCAGGGAGGAGAATGTGAGAAGAAAAACAGAATAAAAAACACAGAAGGGATTCAGAGAGAAACAAGCCCAGTTAAACATAACAAGAGGCGATATTGGTGCAAGTTTATTAACCCTTATACTGTATATAATGTGTTATTTGCAAACCACTCTATCCATAATTGTAAGATTGCTCCACCCCCATTAATTTCACTATTCCTCAGTGGGGGAACAAGAAGGAGGCCAGACCCGGTAGAGCGAAGGCAGCGGGTGTTGTTGTGAGGAGTGAGGAGGTCATAGAGGTAGGGGGGTACAGAGGAGTGGAGGGATTTGAAAACAAGGATGAGGATCTTTAAATCGATCCGCTTCGAGACTGGGAGCCAGTGAAATCTGGCAAGGACTGGGGTAATCGGGGAGCGAAGTTTGGTTCGGGTGAGAATGTGGGCGGCGGAATTTTGAATAACCTGGATTCTGTGAATGGTAGCGGAGGGGAGACCGACGAGGAGGGCATTGGAATAGTCCAGCCGAGAGGTGACAAAGGCATGGACCGGGGTTTCGGCGACTTTTGGGGTGAGGTATTGGTGGAGATGGGCGATGTGTCGGTGATAGAAGAAAGGTGCTGGTGAGGGACTGGATGTGGGGGAGGAAGGATAATTGGGGGTCGAACCTGACGCCTAAGTTGCATACTGTTTTGAAGAGTTTTGGGGGCAGGTTGGGTAGGTGGAGGAAGTGAGAGCCGTGGGATTGAAGACGTCGATGAGAGACAAAAAGTACGGCTTCCGTCTTGTCAACATTCAGCTGAAGGAAATTTGCGCTCATCCAGCTCTTGATGTCTGACAGACAAGCTGACAGAACATCTGGGGACTGGGGGGTTGAAAATTGAGGTGGAAAAGTAGAGTTGGGTGTCATCCGCGTACACGTACCCCATGTCTACCAAGAGGGAGCATGTACATAAGGAACAGAAGGGGGCCAAGGATGAATCCCTGGGAATCCCTGATCCTGAGGAAAGGGAACTGATTTATGATGTCCACCAGCAGTGATCAGCAAGTTGGTGAGAAGGGGTTTGAGACAGCGGGTGGTGGGTTTCATAGAGGTGATGGTAGATGAGAGAGAGGAAGGAGAGATGGGAAAGAAAGAATGGAGGTTGGGGGTCATGGTAGAAGCTGATGACAGGGTGGGTGAGGGAGATGGAATAGGGGGGAGATGGAATGGGGGTGGTGGCAGGCCACAAGAGGCAGGAGGATGAGGCTGCCAGGAGAAGGTTATATATTTGTGGCATTGGATGTAAAGATTGAGGACGCTTGAGGATATCCATGGCTCCAACGGGACATGACCATACAATGTCAGAATGGAGCCCACCCTCTGTGACGGTCTCTAGTCTGGTTCCTGAGCCAGGCAGGTCCACAGTGTTCCAGGGCACTGCCGATGACAGCACAGCCCAGCCTGACTCATCGGCAGGACCTGGAAAGACAGACCAGTCATTGGGAGGGGTGGGGGGGGGGGGGGCACAGAGAATCCTCCCACTCAGCCACTGTTAACCCTGCAAACCAAAGCCCTGACAGGTGGTTCTAGCCGAACAAGCAGTGGGAATGCTGGCCAGACAGTGAGATCAGCAGCAAGCTGTGTAGTTTGAACTGGTTAGACTCCAGTAATTAGCACAATGCGTATACTCTGGGGTCCCCGTGTAAACGAGTTCCAAATCAATCAGATCAAACCAATCAGACACCCGGCTGGTTGTGGGGTTAGGTTTCCGTGTGTGTGAGAGACGCTGGCTGATCTGACGGCGATGTGTTTTGCGTATGTGCCAGAAACGTGACCAGATTCGTTTTTAGAAATTGGCGTTCGGTGGGATCTGGGTGCAAACTGCCGACCGAGGCACGGCTCGCGTCGCACGATTTACCGTAAAGTGTAGTGACCTGATTGTTACGTGGGCGAATCGCAGAAGCCGACTGGCGCAGAGCAACAACACACAGCAGCCGTGGAGTGCGTGAGGGGAAAGGAACACCAGGAGAGAGAAATTCCTTTCTCGTTTGCAGTTGCGCGATGTGGGTGGGTGGGGGGGGGGTCTGCGTTGGTGAGCTCGGATTAACGTCTCACGGTAAGTCCGACAATACTGTACTGGTGTAACAGCCTGGACTGTGAGCTCATAGTCGTGACGTGGGACTTGAACCCTCTTCTCATTTCGAGGCTTGTGTGCGAGAGGCTTAAGACAGATAACTCCACCAAAAACCCCATGACTCAAATTAAAAAGTCAATTTCAATTGAATTTCCTGCTCTCTCTCTCGCTCTCTCTCTCTCTCTCTCCTGGACTCACTGCTTTAAATAAACGGGCAGTTTATTTTGAATTTGTTTTCGCGTTCGCTGCAACCGCACCCAGCCTCAGCCCAACATTACCCCCCCCCCCCCGTGGACACACAATTAAGAGGGAATTAACAGGATGAATTGATCATCCTCGCGTTTAATGTGACACCATCCCACGTGGTCGACGTGTCGATTCGCTTTGCGGCTGTGTGTGTGTGTGTGTGGTGGGGAGTGGGGGGGGTTGGGGGGTGGGGAGAGACATCGCAGTGTGCGATTTGGCTGCCGTAATCGCCCACCAAAATACAAAGTTACTACGCCTTTACAGCAAGTCTGGAGACGCGCTTTGCGGGCGGATTGGCGCGATACCAAACGCAAGGAGAGGAGTAGCATTAATGATAATAATCCTTGCGTTGGACACGGCGCCTTATCGCGGCTTCCAGAGGTCTACAAAAGCGCTTCACAGAATATACTACGGAGCGAATGGACTGCACGCGTGTGGGCGAAACGCGGCAGCCAAATGCGCTCAGCAGCGTCCCACAGACAGTCGAGGATTTAAACGACCTTTTTATGATTGTTTTTTGGAGGGATTATTATCAGACGTGTGTGTGTGGTGGGGGGATTGGGTGGGGGGGGGGGGGGGTAAGGAAACTTGCCCAAGATTTCACCCAACTGGGAATCGAACCCGGGTTTCTCGCTTGTATACACGAGCGCTTTTGAGCTACAGGAATGGGTGAGATTTTGGCGGCGGAGGTGGCATTATTACCGGGAATGACTGGCAATCAGGGCTATAAAGACTGCGGGAGATATGGATGTGCCCTCTGTGGACAGAGCCAAGTTTTGCTGGGACTGCATTAGCGCAAATTAGCCAAGAGGGAGAGACTGACAGGGCAGGGAGATACAGAGAGGAGGGAGGGAGGGAGGGAGCACAGGGGAAAGAAAATAACAGGGAGAAAGCCAAAAAGAGGTCATTGAAAAGAGAGTGGGATAGAGAGAGTGTTGGGAAAGAGAGAGAGGAATAGGGAGACAGTGGAAAGAGGCGGCGGGGGAATCGAAGTTAGAGAGTCGTGTGGAGATAGAGAATAAGAGAATGAGATAGAAAGGAAAGGCAGAGAGAGGCAGAGAGAAACAGAGAGGGGGTTGGAAGAGAGAGAGACAGGGAAGAGAGTATCAGAGTTAGAGAGAGATAATTAGAGGGGGGGGGGGGGGAGGTAGGGAGGGAGTTAGAGAGAAAGGGAGAAGGGGAGAGAGAGAGAGAGAGAGGAGGGAGAGTGGAAAGCCAGAGAGAAGCAGAGAATTGGATAGAGAGAGAGGGTGGGTGGGTGGGTGGAGGAGAGAGATAATTAGAGAGAGGTGGGTGGGTGGGGGGAGTTAGAGAGAAAAGGAGGGGGAAGAGAGAGAGAGAGAGATAGGGAGTGGGGGAGTTAGAGAGAGAGAGAGAGGGGGAAGAGAGAGAGAGAGAGAGAGTGACAGGCAGTGATTGCTGAAGGACAGTGTGGCTGAGAGTAGGGTAGAGGATGCTGCGTGTGTTTGTACTCAGGGCGGAGACGGTTCAAACCCCTGATCAGGACATCAGCGATGCTTACTGTGCAGTCACTTTCCAAGGTAGGTCTGTCTGTCTGTCTGTCCCTCACACCTCCCCCCACCCCCAGCCCCAGGGTCTCTCCCCTACAGCCAAACCCAGCCTGGACACACACCAATAACATCAGTGTCCACCCCTTACCTTCCCTCTAACCTGTGTCAGAGCTGTGGGGATGGAGATAGACTGGGCAGAGAGAGAGAGACAGACAGAGAGATAGACTGGGCAGAGAGAGACAGACAGAGAGAGACAGAGAGAAAGAGACAGACAGAGAGATAGACTGGACAGAGAGAGACAGACAGAGAGATAGACTGGACAGAGAGAGACAGACAGAGAGAGACAGATAGAGAGATAGACTGGACAGAGAGAGACAGACAGACAGAGAAATAGACCTGGACAGAGACAGACAGACAGAGAGAGAGACAGATAGAGAGAGACAGAGAGAGAGATAGACTGGACAGAGAGAGACAGACAGAGAGATAGACTGGACAGAGAGAGACAGACAGAGAGATAGACTGGGCAGAGACAGAGAGAGACAGACAGAGACAGACAGACAGAGAGAGACAGAGACAGACAGAGAGATAGACTGGGAAGAGAGAGACAGACAGACAGAGACAGACAGACAGAGAGACAGACAGAGACAGACAGGGCAGAGAGAGAAAGAGAGAGAGACAGACAAAGAGAGACAGAGAGAGACAGAGACAGACAGAGAGATAGACTGGGCAGAGAAAGACAGAGAGAGACAGACAGAGAGAGAGAGAGAGACAGACAGACAGAGCCAGAGAGAGACAGACAGACAGACAGAGAGAGAGACATACAGAGGCAGACATGGAAAGACACAGACAGAGTGAGACAGACATACAGGGACAGGCGGACAGAGAGAGAAAGAAAGAGAGAGAGAGAGGAGAAATAGGGAAAGAAAATAACGGAGCAAGAGAAAATCAGGAAGGCGAGGAAATTGAGAGTGGGAGAGAGAGAGAGAGAGAGAGAGAGAAAGTGTGTGGAAGAAAAAAAAAGCGGAGTTGGAGAGAGATACTGGAGAGAGAAGAGGGTCAGAGTGAAAGAGAGAGAGAGAATCTATCTGGAGCTTGCTTCAGGTTGAGATGTGGAAGCTATTTCTGATTAGTTTGCTGGTTAAATATAGGGCTGGGGGCTGGCATCACATTACTGTACACAGGACAGCTGAGAACACTCACTGCTCACACTGTGCTTTCCCTTCAAATGCTGTGTGTATATATACACACACACAGTATACATGTGTGTGTGTGTGTGTGTGTGTATACACTACAGCTATCATTAATACTGTCTGTCTTGTGAACGGTCAAAAAGTGGTTTCCAGAGAAGGAAATATTAATTGTCTATCTGTTTGTGTGTGTGTGTCTGTGTGTGTGTGTGTCTGTGTGTGTGTGTCTGTGTGTGTGTGTATGTCTGTATGTGGATGTGTGATACCTGTTTGTCTCTGGCTGACTTATCAGATTGTCTCTGTCTGTCTGTCTGTCTGTCTGTCTGTCTGTCTGTCTGTCTGTCTGTCTGTCTGTCTGTCTGTCTGTCTGTCTGTCTGTCTGTCTGTCTGTCTGTCTGTCTGTCTGTCTGTCTGTCTGTCCGCGTCTCTGTCAGCCGGCCTGTGCTCGCCTCGCGATCCCGTCAGTCGGCCTGCGTCTGTCTCTGTCTCCCTCTCTGTCGGCCGGTCGGTGTGCGCGTCTCTCTATCCGCGAGGTTGACAGGTAGAGGGATAGCCGACAACACAACTCCCATTTAGATCGCGACTTTCGCGTCCAGAGGCCGTCCCAAGGCGCTGTACGGTCAGGGAGAGACAAGAGCAGTGGGGGGGGGGGGGGGGAGGGGTCGGGTCGGGATGAAGGAGAGCAAGAGAATTGACCGAATATTTGTGGGCGTAACGCGGCGGCCAACTTGCCAAACCGCGGCGGAAATGGGGCCAGAAGAGAAAGGGGGGAAAGCGGGTAAACGGGGGAGAGGGAGGGAAAGGAGGGAATAGCTAACGACACAGACTGTGTCTGTGTGTGTGTGTCTGTCTTTCTGTCTGCAGTGTGTGTCTGTGCAGTGTGTGTGTTTCTGTCTCTGTGTGTGTGTGTGTGTGTATCTGTCTGTGTGTGTGTGTGTCTGTGCTGTGTGTGTCTGTGTGTGTGTGTCTGTGCAGTGTCTGTCTGTGTATGCATCTGTGTGTGTCTGTCTGTCTGTGTGTGTGTGTGTGTGTGTGTCTGTCTGCAGTACTGAGGCTGGGCCAGTGACCTGCGGATGCGTCTAATCCCTGTAGCATTGCACAGAGAAAGTGCCCTGTCATCACATTCAGCAGAGAGACTGGAAACGCCACACTCTGTCCCGTCATCGCTCAAACCGGGAATACTGTACAGCGGCGTGTGTGTGTGTGTGTGTGTGGGTGTGTGTGTGTGTGTGTGTGTGGTGTGTGTGTGTGTGTGTGTGTGTGTGGTGTGTGTGTGTGTGTGTGTGTGGTGTGTGTCACCGAAAGAGTTAAGGGGGAGTTCGCACTGTACACCCGTCCTGAGAATTTTGAATGGTTTCTCAATATAAACGCTTCGACGTTTAAAGGGAAAGCTGCAGTATTTTAATAACAACAACAACAATTTACATTTATATAGCGCCTTTCACGTCGGGAGGACGTCCCAAGGCGCTAAAACAGGAGAAATATTAAAGGGATAGAGCAACCGAGACACTACGCAATTCCAATGAACCAAATGGACCAAACTGGGGTGGGGGGGGGGGGGTGGCTAGATTCAGACATTGCATTGCCCGATTTACTTATACAAATGCAATTTTGTTGTTTTTGTTATTCCCCCCCCCCCCACTCCCCCTCCCAAGGGTAGGAATGTGTGTCAGCTTGGCTCGGGCAAGTCTTGAGTGGGAAGGCTTTGGCTACAGTCCCCATGTCGGAACCTGGAACTCAGTTAATCTAGGCTGACATTCCAGTGCAGTCCTGTATTGTTGGAGGTGTTGTCGTTTGGATGTGAGGGTAACCGGTTTCCTATCGGTGTCTCGGGTGGACTTTAAAGATTCTGTGCCACTAATTGAACGGAGAAGAGAATTTCTCCCGGTGTCCTGGCCAACAGTCTCCCAGATTGATTTTACGGCTGCTTGGCGATTTAAAGCCCCCCCCCCCCCCCCCCCACCCTACATCCGTGACCTCCTTACCAACCCGCCCGCGCCCTCTCTCCGCTCAGCAGGCTCTGGCCTGCTCCACGTCCCCCGATCCACCCGCCCCAACCATTGGTGGGCGAGCCTTCAGCCACTCTGACCCCCAACCTCTGGAACCCCCATCCCGCAGTCCCTCCGCCTCACCCCCCCCGGCCTCCTTCAAGTCTCGCCTCAAGACCCTCCTCTTTGATAGACCCCTTCGATGGCAGCCCCTAATGGGGTGGAGGGAAGCACGGTCAAAGAGGAAGCCTCTTCAGGCACGACCCGAAAGTAGGGAAGGAGGGGACACAGTGAAGTAATGGAGGAAGAGTGTTCCAGCGTCTCAGGGTGTAGTGGCTGAAAGCGCGACACTTTGCGGTACAGTCTCTATAGTCATAGAATCATAGAATGTTACGGCGCAGAAGGAGGCCATTCGGCCCATCGAGTCTGTGCCGGCTCTTTGAATCACCAGCTTTCTCCCCGTAACCCTGCAAACCCGTCTTCCCCAGATACCTATCTAGTTCTCTCTTAAAAGCTGCTTTCGAATCAGACCTCACCACCCTTTCAGGCAGATCATTCCAAATTCGAACAGCTCGAGGGTGTCCGCCCGACATGGCAAAGATGAAAAGAGTCATCACGATCCAAATTGTTGCGTCGTGAATTTTCTAATCAAACGTGCGCATTCATTCAGTGACCACATTGCGTGGACACATTGGGAGGGTGGGTGGGGGGGGGAGACACGATGGTTAGAGTAGAGCGAGCTGCTCTACTCTGGTGCACAGCACAGACATGACGGGGAGAGCGTAGGGAATGGGGTTAGACTAGAGAGCTCAGTAGCAGAGCAAGCAACAGCACGGAAACGATAATAACAATCCTTCCATTTGGTATAGCTCCTTATCATATCATTGAGATATCTGAAAGTGCTTCACTGAACATACTGTGAGGTGTATCGACTGTGTATTTTGCGGGTGAAACGCGTCCGTCGATTGCGCACTGCGGTGTCCTACAAATAGCTGTGGATTCGAGAGATCCAATTATCATTATCTTAGATATGATGGGGGGTGGGGGTGGTGGTGTGGGGGAGAGCGCAGGGGATGGGATTAGAGGAGAGAGAGCTCCAGCACAGACATCACCAGGGGGGGGGGGGAGAAATAATCCAAACTCTATCCTTCCATTCGATGTGGAGCTTTTCACATCACGAGGAATTCCCCAAACGGGTTCGCAAGATTGACTGTAAACGGTAGGCGACTCGGCAGCCAACGCGTGCCATTTGTGCGCAGTGAGGTCCCATCAACAGCCATGAAGCAAACGACGAATTTAACCGTGCGATTGCTGGCCAAAAGGACACAGTGCTCAGTTGTGTGCACATTCCTGCCCTGTGGAAACACGGTAAACTAATGGAACAGGCTCCCTCGGGAGATGGTGGAAGCAGAGTCCGGATTCTTTCAAAAGCAAATTAGATCGTTTTCCGTTAGAAATATCTCACGATGGAGTGGCGAGTGTGGAGCTCCTGTGGCTCAGTGGTTAGAGCACTTGTCTCGCAAGCTGGGGAGACCAAGCTGTGGAGACCTGTGTTCGAATCCAGGCAGGTCAGGGCGAAACCTTGGGCAAGTTTCCTTACTCCACACGCCTAATAATTATCCATCAAAAAAAACCCACAATAATAAAATTGGTCATTTCAATCCACGACTGTGTGTGGGGGACGCCGCTGTGCGCAATTGGCTGCCGCGATTCGCCCACAAATATATATACAGTCAATTCACTTTACAGTATATTCTGTGACTCGCTTTGGGATGTCGATAAGATGTGAAAAGCGCTCTAGCAAATGCATTATAGTTTTGGACTGACGTGATCGCGCGACTGTCAGGATGGTGGGAGGCGAACTGGATGCACCTTGGTCTTTAGTCGAGCAATTAATAATAAGAATAATGATCCTTGCATTGGACATACCGTCTTATCACATCTTCGAGCAGTCTCAAAGCGCTTCAGGGAATATACTGTAAAATTGTTTGACTGTACCATTGTGTGTGACGAGCCCACGGATACATCGGTCTTTCCCCTCAAAAGCTAAATTGTGGAGCGTTGCTGTGCGCAAAATAGCTGCCGCGTTTATCCACAAGCAATTTCCCTGTGAGATGGAATTGAGATGTTTTGCTCTGATCAGCCAGCCATTGAAGTGGCCTCATTTTTCGTCACATTGGGAAATCCGTGAAGAAATAACCCATTTCCCTCGAGTGTTACAAGGCGTTTTGTGGGCGTTACGTGCTGAAATGTCGGCAGCCAATTGCACACAGCAGCGTTCCACAAACAGTATTGGATTGAGATACCAGCCACGTGGTTTCCACACTGTCGAACCCCATCCCGCAGCCCCTCCGCCTCGCTTCCTCCCTCTCTTCCTTCGAGGCCGGTCTCCAGACCTTCCTCTTCGACCGCGCCTTCGGCTGCCCAGGTAACTCTTCCCCCTCTCCCACTCTCCTTCCCCTTCCCTCTACCCCGACTCTCCCCCCGCACCCCACTCGGGTCCCAACCTGACTGTTCAGCGCTTTGGGACGTCCTCCCAACGTGAAAGGTGCTATACAAGTGCAATTTTGTTGTTGTTGTTGTTGTTTACCCCTACCACATGTATGCAGATGACACCCTCTCCTCCTCCAGCTTTTTCTCCCAGTCCACTGATGTGCTGTCTGCTTGTCAGACCAACATTCAAGCCTGAACGAGCGCAAATTACCCGGGGCTGAATATTGGCAAAACGGACACTCTTTGGCTCCCATCACATGTCTTCTCCCCTGCTCCCATCTCCCCTCTCCCTCTCCCCTCGGCTTGCTATCCAAGCCACAGTGAAGCGCTTTGGGACATGAAAGGCGCTGTATAAATGCAAGTTGTCGTGGCAAGAAAACCCGGCCGAAGGAATCGAACCTGGGTCCTCCGGCTTGCAAGGCGAGCGCGCGCACTAACCAGTAAACCACAGGACTGCACATGTCCCGCTTACGTTGCCAGGCTGGTTAATGTGAATGAAAGTGTTTGAAAACAAGATTTTTCTTGGGAGGAGCCTGGGAGGAGGGGAGTCTGGCTGTCAATGACTTCCCCCAGGGGGGCTGGGAGCCAGGCCACTTCCCTTCAGAGAAGGTTTTGCGTCTGGCTGGGCTGGCCAGAGAGAGAGAGAGAGAGAGAGAGAGTTATTGGGCTCCAGTCTCAATCCACCTGGACACTGCTCGCACGCTCTTATCGCTGTATATTTGTGAGCTGAAAGGAATCTGGTTCGAGTTCAAACATGCTGAGGTGCCAGCTGCGCTCGGCCAAAAACCTGCCCAACGTGGAGAAGGGTGACAAGCAGAGCGACCCCTTGGTCAGCCTGACCTTCCGAGGTAAGCGAGGGGAGGGGAAGGGAGAATGAGGCGTCGAGGAGGAACGAGAGGGAGCCTTCTGGCTATCACAGGAGAGGAGAGAATAGAGGTTGATGTAGGGGAAATGTGACATTTTACTTCCCAAAGTATTTTTCTATCATCTATATACTGTGTATATATATACTGTAATTTAAACATCTGTAAAATCAGTTTCTCCTGCTACCTCCCTCCCTCCCCTCCCTCCCTCCCTCCCCTCCCTCCCTCCCTCACTCCCTCCCTCCCCTCACTCCCTGCCTCCCTCACTCCCCTCCCTCCCTGCCTCCCTCCCTCCCCCCAGAATCTCAAAGCTGCTCCGAACATAGGATACAAGAAAGTATAGTTTTTCTTTCTGTTTTACAAGTTTAATTGCTCTGCTGGTGGGGGAGGTGGAAGGGGTAGACTTGCCTTTCCTCACCCGCCCTCCCCCCCCCCTCCCTTGCCTCCTTCAAGGGCTGTCTCTCAAATCCGTCCTCTTTGACTGCACCCTTTGGTCACTCTCCCACCCCTGCCCTCCATGCCCCCCCCCCACCCACCACTCCACCCCTCCTGATCGCAACCCACAGCTCGGATCCAAATCCCTAACTGTCCAGCGCCTTGAGACATCTCCTCGATGTGAAAGCCATTGTGTAAAAGCTTGTGTGTTGTCACAGTGGAGAGAGTTGCGGAAAGTTCCCCTAAACGTTTTGAACGTTTTTGTACGATCGAACTTGCGTAACGCTTGCGACGATGGCTTTTTAAGAACCCTCCTCGTTCTCCCTGTGCCTTTTGGTGTCTGTGTGCAAGTTGCAATATAAAAAAACTGCACCTATTTCCTTTCACCAACATTCCCCTCCCTCTCTCCCACCCCCCAACCCCCTCCCCCCCCCCACCCACCCTTACCCCTCCCTGCCTGACTGTCCTAAAGCGATGAATTTTTCTTTGAATGAAGAGTTTATTTAACGCTCGCTCTAACCAGCCCTGACTCACACAGAGAGAGAGAGAGAGAGGGAAGGGGGAGGGAGGCTTGGCTGTGCGTCAGGCAGTAACAGTTTATCTAAACTGTTCTCGATCCTGTTCTGATTTCCTCCTCTCACAGTGCTGAACCCGACTCAGCTGTTTGTGACCATATAAAGACGTGTTTCTCTCACCTCCATTTAAAGCGGATCCCACGAATCTGGATCCGGGACGCTTGGCAGTTCCAAAGAATGCAGAGTTGGATGTCTGAAGAGTTTTGATTTTATGTGTCTCTGTGTGAGAGACACATAAAATCAACGCCCTCCTCGTCGCTCTCCCCCCCCACCACAATTCGCAGAGCCCAGCTGATCCCAAACTCCGCCGCCCGCGTTCTCACCCGCACCAAACTTCGCTGCCCCGTCACCCCAGTCCTTGCCAGACTTCACTGGCTCCCTGTCCCTGAGAGGATGGATTTCAAGATCCTCACCCTTGTTTTCAAATTCCCTCCACTCCTCTGCACTCCCCCTATCTCTCTGATCTCCTGTCTCCCCAACCCAGCACCCGCTGCCTTCGCTCCTCTGGGTCTGGTCTCCTCCATGTCCCTGAATCCTCCGCTTCACCCTCGGTGGCCGTGCCTTCAGCCACTATGCCCTGAGGCTCTGGAACTCCCTTCCTCACTCCCTTCTCCTCGCCCCCCTCTCTTCCCAGTTTCAGGTCCCAGCTGAAGACCATACACACACACACACACACAGGATGCCAGCCTAGTTCAGACAGCAGCACTTTTGCCTCTGAGTTAGAAGGTCGTGGGTTCGAGCCCTTCGAACTCACAGTCCAGGTTAATGTTCCGGGGGGGCGTGGCAGTGTTGGAGGCTCGGGCCTCCGCGTGACGTGTTAAACCGAGACCCTCTTCTGTGCCCCATTTGTGCCCTGATCAGGGGCTATTGGGAAACAGAAGGGATTTTCCCCTGGTGTCCTGGTCAACGATCCCTCAAATACAGTCGCTCATTCACTTCACGGCTGTTTGTGGGACATTGCCGTGTGCCAATTAGGTGCTGTGTTTTGCATGCCTCCCCCCACCCCACCAATCACAGTCACTACACTTGACGTTAACATTCTGCAACGAGCTAGGAGCCATTTACATCATGCGATAAGGCACTGTTAGATTATTAATGCAGTAAACTCCTGATAACTCATCACTCTGAGGGGAAAAGAGCTCGGTGACATGTTATCAGGAGTCCCAAGGCGTTGGAAGGGAGTTGGGGCATAGTGGCTGAAGGCACGGCTGCCAACGGTGGAACCGAGGATTCGGGGGACAAGGAGGAGGCCAGAACCGGTAGAGTGAAGGCCAACGGGTACCGTTGGGAGGAGGTCAGAGAGGTAGGGGGGTGCCTGGGAGTGGAGGGATTTGAAACGTGTGTATCAATACAGAAATGTGGCCAGAATATTGCCAACATAATAGCTCAACAACAAATTTACACTTGTATAGCGCCTTTCGCGTCAGGAGGATGTCCCAAGGCTCTGGACGGTTACTGCTCCAGACCCGAGCTGAAGAACTGGAAGTGGGGGTGGGGAGGGTGGGAGAGGGAAGTGGGGGGGATAAGGAGTTGCCGATGGGACCATCGAGGAGGAGGAGAGTCTTGAGGCGAGACTTCGAGGAGGCCAGGGAGAGGGCGAGGCGGTGGAACTTCGGGGTGGAGTGTAATAATCCCTTTGAAAGGTTAACGATAATTTAGTCACTCAATCCCTGACTGTTTGCGGAACTCAATCCATGACTGCTGTGTGCAATTGGATGTGGTGATACCATTCACCAAAATGAAGTCCAAAAAACTCCTAATTCCCAGCAAGTTGTGTACAATCCTGCGTGTGCTGGTGTCCGAGAGACTGATGGTCAATGTTTATTCCCCGCTGGGTCTTGTCAGCGTCCTCACTGTCTCATTCCCAATCCCTTGTGGCTCTCCCACAGACATACATACACAGAACTGGGGATACTGCTCTGGGGACTGGGAATACTGATTCAAAGTTGATGAATCCATAGGAATTAAAGGGGATCTCGGTGTTTGGATGATGGTGGGAAATGGGATTTAAAGTTGCGGTTTCATCGGGTAACCTGGTTCATCAAGTTGGATGGTTCGAAGAATGGCCTCCTCCCTGTGTTTAAGTCTATATGTCCCCCCCCCCCCGTCACAACTCCCCCATCACAGTAAAACTGAGTGGGAGACTAAGACGGAGTGATGCTGACTGTGGAGGGTGATGGGGAGTGGGGGGTGGGGGGCAGGGAGAGACTAACACAGCCAGACAGACATGGACAGAGACAGTCAAGACAGACGGAGACAGTGAAAGGCTGACACACACAGATAGATAGAGAGAGAGAGAGAGACAGAGACACAGACAGACTGGCTCATTGACTGTCGCTGCTTTCCTCCTCAGGTGTAAAGAAGAAAACTAAAATCATCAAAAACAACCTGAATCCTGTCTGGAATGAGGTAGGAATGTTGGAAAATATTGGGAGTTTCCGGTGCCGGGGAATGCTGTTAGCCAGTTGTCATATTGAAACAGAAGAGGCCACACAAATCCAGAATAAATTTGCGCAAACACTAATTCAATGAACGAACAGTAAAGATATAGAACAGGCTGCAGAACAGGA
Organism: Hydrolagus colliei; assembly: GCA_035084275.1. Lineage (NCBI taxonomy): Eukaryota > Metazoa > Chordata > Chondrichthyes > Chimaeriformes > Chimaeridae > Hydrolagus > Hydrolagus colliei. The sequence goes on along the minus strand of CM068742.1, from coordinate 6,576,825 downwards.
GACGGTGGAACCAGAAATTGGTGATTTTTTTTTTAAGATCGAATGAGACAGATTTCTGTTAGGAAATAAAATCTCGGGATACAGTTTATAGTTTGGGACACGACATGTCAAGCGACTGCCGGGATGGTGGAAGGCAAACTGGATGGACCTTGGGTTTTCTTTTGTCTAGCAATTAATTCTTATGTTCTAATGTTATGCTCTTAACTTCTATTCAAACGCCCTCCTCGCTGGTCTCCCCCCCCAGCTAATTCAAAACTCTCCCGCCCGCATAATCACCCGCACCAAGCTTCGCTCCCCCATTACCCCAGTCCTTGCCAGACTTCACTGGCTCCTTGTCACTGAGGGGATCGACTTCAAAATCCTCACCCTTGTTTTCAAATCCCTCCACTCCTCTGCACCCCCCCTATCTCTCTGATCTCCTCTCCCCCCAAACCAGCTCCCGCTGCCTTCGCTCCCCCGGGTCTGGCCTCCTCCATGTCCCCCCGAATCCTCCGCTCCACCCTCGGTGGCCGTGCCTTCAGCCACTAAGCCCCGAGGCTCTGAAACTCCCTTCCTCACTCCCTTCTCCTCGCCCCCCCTCTCTTCCCAGTTTCAGGTCCCAGCTAAAGACCTTTCTCTTCGACCTCGCCTTTGGTCACCTTTCTACCCCCTGCCCCTGGCTCGCCCCCGGGACCCGCTATTGTGAAGCGCTCTGAGACGCCGTCCGGCGTGGAGGGCGCTGTGTAAATCAAAGTTGTTGTTGTTAAAACGTGTTGATAGTTTGATGGCCGACGTTAATGATCCCACGGCCCTATTTGGAAAAGTGAAGGCAGTTTCTCTCTCCCAGTGTCCTGGTCCACAACCTCCAAGATAAAATCGGTCACTCACCACATGGCTGTTTGTGGGATGCTGCTGTGTGCAAATTGGCTCCTGCGTTTGTCCACAGAACACAGAGTCACTACATTTTGCAATAAATTGTGTGAGGTGCTTTGAGGCGTCCTCCTGATCTGAAAGGCGCGGGGTCAGATGCAAGCATTACTATTGCAGTGTCCGACCAAGTTTAACCCTAAGCGATATTCTCTTCTTTCCGCAGGGATTTGAATGGGATTTAAAGGGAGTTCCTCTGGATGGGAATGCTGAGCTCCACTTGATTGTGAAGGATCACGAGAAAATTAGCAGGAACAGGTAAGGGCTGCGTTCGGTTTGGTCACCGCACCTCAGGAAAGTTACAAAGCCTTTTTGTGCGACATCTCAGAACGCTTCTGACATTGCGTTGCCAAAGATGTCGCCTTGGAACCAGCTCAGCTCTGAGGAGGTTTGTGTGTGCGTGAGTGCTTTGTGTGTGTTTTACGATCCGCTCACAGGGACGTCCTTCCAACGCGAAGGGTGCTCTGTAAACGCAATTGTGTTGCTCTTGTTGTTGGTGTTGGTGGTGGGGTGGTGGATCGAGACTCATTCCAGTCCAGGAACAAGCAATGATTGTCTGTCCCTCACGTCACCTGTTGGCTTCATCCCCTCAATGTCCCACCCGCCCCCCCCCACCCCCCCCCCCCCCCGTGTGCAGTCCCAGAGTGTGCATGGGGGCGTCACTTCTAAAGTCTCAACCAGCTAACACCGCACGGTTTGTGAGCCATTGAGAGCCTTGTCTGATGAGTTTTCCCGTTGCTTGTCCAGCTAAGGCCACCCAACCCATTAGGGCTTTGGCTTGCAGGATTAACAGGAGCCGAGGGGGAGGATTCCTGGTGACTTGTCTGCCCTTCCAAGTTTGTGTGTGCGTGAGTGCTTTGTGTGTGTTTTACGTGTGTGTTGTTTTATGTGTGTGTAAGTGTGTGTTTTATGAATATGAGTGTGTGTGAGTGAATGGATGTGCCTGAGAGGACCCCACGAACGGAGTACGTGGCAATAAATAGGAACCCGTTTGTTAGTCAATTGGCGAATCGCCTTTCCGGCGTAATAATTCCTTTTTTTGTTCAAAATCAATCAACGACTGTGGGACTCTGCCGTGCGCAATTGGCTGCCGTGTTTTGCCCACAAAATACAGTCAGTTCACTTCACAGTATATTCTGTGAAGCGCTTTGAGACGCCTCGAAGATGTGATGAGACTCTATATCAAATGCAAGGATTATTATTATATGTTTTGTAATTTGTGTTTGCATATGAGTGAGCGTAAATGATGTATCCCAACGTCTCCGTGTTAGTTATACCGTCGATGTGATTAAATCGATAAACTCTAGTCACTGATTTACCGACCAGCGCAGATAATCGCATCATTTATTAAAAGCCCCTCCCCGTGCATCACTCAGTCACTCAGTCATTCAGGGCGTCAGGCGAGCATGAAGGCAGGCAGGTGTGCAGACAGGTCGGTAGGCAGGCAGGCAGGCAATCAGGCAGTAAACTCAGACACAAATCAGACACAACCTGGATTAAACCCCATGTCTGGGAGTATGAGCTCACAGGCTCTCTCTCTCTCTCTCTTTCTATATATATATATATATATATATATAGTGCTGGGGGAAGGAGCATCTCATTGTCCGAAGTGGCATCTTTTGGATGAGACGTTAAACCGAGATCCCATCTGTACCTGTTCTTGCAAAAATCTTGTTGCACTATCGGGGTTAAGAGGAAGGAGTTTCCCCTCTCCTGGTCTCCTGGCTGACAGTTCCCTGATAACAGCCGCTCGCTCACTTCACGGCTGGGCTGCATGTCGGGCATTGCATTGGCTGCTGCGTTCGCCCACAAAATCCACAGTCACTACGCTTGACAGCAATTTGCTTTGGGAGGTTTCGGATGGGGAGACAATGTGTCAAACACGAGGATTTTAATTGAACGTTAAAATAAGAAATGTGAATTTAATGCTCGACAGAGAGCCTTTCACATCAGGAGGATTTTTCAAGAAAGGGTTTAACTGTAAAACCTAGTGAGTATGTGTTTTTGTAGATGAATAGCAGCCAGCTTTGTTACTGTTTTCTTAGCAAGCTACAAGTCCACGCAGAAGAATCACAGGGGAGGGAGGACTGATCGGAGGCTTGTTCTATTCCTGTTTATGTAAGATGTGTTTGGTCCATTGCTCATTAGCTGACGGAGCACATTGAGGCAGCACAAACCCACATCAAGATGATACACGTCTCAGTCTGAGGTTCGTGGGACGTGGGACAAGCCGAGACAAAAAGCTGTACCTTGCTGTCTGCCTTCAGCCGCATGAGTGAAAGAGCTTTTTCCAATCAAACCATCCTTGCCTCGGATACCTACCTCAGGATTTGAACTCATCAACTGCCTTATGATAAGTGGACGGGAAGGATTCTGTGGCATTATTGCAAAAACGAAGGGAGATTCTCTCTCTGTGTCCTGGCCAACAAACTTTGGAGCTCCTGTAGCTCAGTGGTTAGAGGCACTCGCCTTACAAACGTGAGACCTGTGTTCGAATCCAGGCAGGTCAGGGCGAAACCTTGGGCAAGTTTCCTTACTCCACACGCCTGATAATAATCCATCCAAAAAAACCTAGAATAAATTGGTCATTGCAATCCACGACTGTTGTGCGCAATTGGCTGCCGCGTTTCATCCACAAATGTATACAGTCAATTCACTTTACAGTACCAGTATATTCTGTGAAACGTTTTGAGACGTCTAGAAGTGAAAAGCAAGGATTATTATTATTATTAAATGAAATTGGCCACCCACTCCACAGTTGATGAGCTCTGATAAGGTCTCTCTGTCGCTTACCCGTGCTGTCACTGACTTGGCTAGACACAGAGTTGGATAAGCATCTTTTGCTTTTCAGTTGAGTCTCCTCGATTGGGATAAACATTCCAAATGGAGACGTAATTCCTGTCAATGTAGAGTGGGTCCAAAGCAAATCCGGTTCTAATTATAAACGAGAGAGCAATGCCCTAACTCGGTCCTGCCTTCCTGAACCTGTCATCCCCACCATTGTTCCTGCCAGAGGCAGGAAGTGGCTTCCGTTAGGAATGGGGTAGTCACAGGCACTTCCTGTTCTCAGGAAATCCAATGACCCACTGCCCCCCAAACTGTATGGATGAGAACACATCCTCACGTACAGCGTGCTGAGAGGGGGGGAACTCAAAGAGATACAGGAACAGACAAACAACAGATTGTGTATCTTCTTGGCTAGCTGACCAGGAAGTTTAGCCTTCGATAGTCTACGCTGACACTCCAATGCAGTGCTGGGGGGTGTTGCGTTGTCAGAGGTGCCGCCCTTTGGACGAGATGTTAAATTGAGTTCCCATCTGCCTGCTTAGTGGACGTTAAAGATCTCACGACATTTTTTGAAAAGAGAAGAGCGTCTCCCTTTGTCCTGGCCTACTTGCTGCCCGTAGTATGGAGACAGTGCTGGTCAAAGTCTCTCATGACATTCTAAACATCTGCAATCGAGGGCTCTCTCTGCCTCCTTGTCCTCCTTGACCTTTCTACTGCCTCTACATGGACCTCCCCTCGCCTGGTTCAACTCTTACCTCTCTTATCGTCTCCACTTTGTCACCACCAACGACTTCTCTTCCAGCCCCTGCACTGTCACCTGTGGCGTCCCCCCGGGCTCTGTCCTTGGCCCCCTACTTTTCAACATCTACTTGCTCCCCCTTGAGTCTGTCAGACGTCAAGTCCTGGATGAGAGCTAACTTTCTACAGTTGAATGTCAACAAGGCAGAGGCCCTATTGATTGGCTCACGCCAGTGCCTTCACACATCAGGTGCAGACAGCATCAACCTCCATGGTGGCTCACTCAACCTCACCAAGCCGGTCAAGAACCTAGGTGTCTTGTTCGACCCTCAACTGTCTTTCCTTCCCCATATCCAAGCCATGACTCGCTCTGCCTTCCCTCACCTCTGCAACATTGCCCGACTCCACCATTACCTTACCTCCAAGGCCGCTGCAGCCCTCATTCATGCCTTCATTACATCCCGGCTTGACTATGCAAATGCCCTGCTTGTTGGCCGACTGCATTAGCTCCCTATCATAAAGGAGAATCAATTCGAGATCCTGGTCCTCACATTCAAAGCCCTCCCAAGCCCCACCCTATATGCGTGACTTTATAACCCCCTACCAACCTGCCCGCTCCCTCCGGTCAGCAGGCTCTGGCCTGCCCCATGTCCCCTGACCCACCCGCCCCACCATTGGCGAGCGAGTCTTTAGCCACTCTTTACTCAAAGACCATCCAGCACCATGGGACATCCTCCTGACATGAATGGCGCCATAGAAGTGTCGTTTTGTTGTATTGGCCAAAAAATACAGTTACTCCATTTTACAGGGAATCCTGCGAAGCACTTTGAGACCTCCTGCTGACCAGCGCCTTGGGACATCCTCCTGATGTGACGGGCGCTCTGCAAGTGTAATTTTGTTGTTGACATGAAAAGGCATTGTACCAAATGCAAGGATTGTTATAAAAAAGCAGCAAAGGATATACAAACAAAGAAATATGAATCCTTAGTTAGACCGCGGTTAGAATTTTGGGCCGACTATTTGATCACCCCGCTTTATAAAGGATGTCAAGGTGCTGGAGGAGATTTACTGGGATGATAGCTGGCGTTGAATGGTTTGATGTATGAGTGGAGACTTGAAGAACTGGGACCTTTTCTGCAGGATCAAAGCAGGTTGAGGGGTGATCCGATCGAGGTACAGTATTTAACATGATGAGGGATTTTTAAAGAGTCACAGGTAGACATTCTTTTCACTGGTCGATGAGTCAGTAATTAAGTTAATATAATAATACTAATAATCCTTGCTTTTGATGTGGCACTTTTCACGTCTTCTGGACGTCTCAAAGCGCTTCACAGAATATACTGTAACAGCAAATTGACTGTATATTTCTGGGCGAAACGCGGCAGCCAATTATGCACAGCAGCGTCTCCACAAATGGTCCTGGGATTGAAGTGACCAATTTATCATTGTTTGTTTTGAGGGATTATTATTAGGCGTAAGGAAGTAAGGAAACTTGCCCACGGTCTCACCCTGACCTGGATGGGGTCGTGGAGCCTAAAGCAGAAGAGGACACGAGCTGCAGAGTTCTGGATGATCTGTAGCTTGTGAAGGAAGGCCGACGAGGAGGGAAATTTCCATAGTCATGATAGTTAATAAAGGAGCAAATGGTAAGGTTAGGAGAATTTGTCTCATACACAGAGTGCTTAGGGTATAAAATATCCTGCTGGGAACTGTGGTTGAGACAGAATCCATATTAGCTTTCAAAAGGGAAACCGATAGATAGCTGAGAAAAAAGAGTAAACTATCTGGAATGGGGTAAGGCAGGAAAATGGGAATGAAAGGATTGCTCTTGAGGGAGTGACGCAGACATGATGACCCAAATGACCTTCTTCTTTACTGTAAATGCTCAACAGGCTCATTTACAGCTCCCTTAGGAAAGCGTTGTGACTTTGGAGAATAAATTGTAGACAGATTTCTGTTAGGTAATAATATCCAGGGATACAGTACTGCATATAGTTTGGGACAAGGCATGTAATGCGACTGCCGCGATGATGGAAGGCAAACTAGATGGACCTTGGTGCATCAGCTCGTGTACTCTCCCACACCAGGCTCCGCGATGACATCACTCCCACCGTCGCCCGTCTCCACTGGCTCCCCGTCACCTAGAGGATCGAATTCAAGATCCTCGTCCTCACCTTCAAGGCCATTCACGGCCTTGCACCCGCCTATCTCTCTGACCTGCTGTCTCCCTATCAACCCACCCGTCCCCTCCGTGCAGCAGACTCAGGCCTGGTCCGCGTTCACCGCCCTAACCGCCCAACCATTGGCGGCCGGGCTTTCAGCCTCTCCGCTCCCACACTGTGGAACTCCATCCCACAGTCCCTTTGCCTCACTTCCTCTCTCTCCTCCTTCAAGGCCGGTCTCAAGACCTTCCTCTTCGACCGCGCCTTCTGCTCCCCTCCTAACTCTTCCCCCTCTCCTACTCTCCTTCCCCCTACCCCCGACCCTTCCCCCTCAGCTCGGGTCCCGACCTGATTGTTCAGCGCTTTGGGACGTCATCCTGATGTGAAAGGCGCTCTATAAATGTCATTTTATTGTTGGTGTTGGTGTTGGTGTTCTTTTGTCCAGCAAATTCTTACGTTCTTAATGTCTGTGGTTCCATGGTTTGGACTTTCTGACTCAGAGGTGAAATCTGCCAACTCTGGCTGGCTGACTCCACATTCAAATGGAGCCTGACATTTACAGGAATCCATGTGATGTGAAGTGATACCGATTGAGGCTATGAGTCAACCTGGCTGGATGTCCCGGCTTCCGGACGCAGCCCTGATTTTGAATGCTGATGGATATGGACTTCTGTAGTTCTAGGATACGGTAGAGCCCACTCTAACACAGCTTCCGCCTCCTTGAAGACGTGTCTCAGGAACCTCCTCTTTGACCGTACCTTTGATTAGCCTCCTTTCCCCCCCCCACTGCCCTCCACCTTCGATGATCCTGCCCCCAGCTGTGTTTGGTCCACAAAATATGAAGTCGCAATCCACTTCACAGTATATTCAGTGCAATGCTCAATGATGTGAGAAGGCAACAACAACAACAAAGTTACATTTATAGTGCGTCTGTCACGTCCGGAGGACGTCCCAAGGCGCTGAACAGTCAGGGACCCGAGCAAGGTGGGGGGGGGAGGGGCAGGGAAGGTGGGATGGGAGGGAGAGAGGTTGGAGGGCGGCAGAAGGCACGATCGATAAGGAGGGTCTTGGGACCGGCCCTCAAGGAGGCAAGGGAGGAAGCGAGGCGGAGGGACTGTAGCCGAGTGCATCTGCTTTAGGATTTTATTGGACTGGAGTTCCGGAACGTGGGGGCAGAGAGGCTGAAAGCCTGGCCACCGATGGTAGGGGTGGACAGGTTGGTAGGGAGTCAGCAGGTCGGAACAGATAGGAAGGGGCAAGGCCATGAATGGCCTTGAAAGTGAGGACGAGGATCTTGAATTCGATCCTCTGGGGGATGTGGAGCCAGTGGAGCCGGGCGAGGGTGGGAGTGATGTGGTCGCAGAGCGTCGTGCGGGAGAGGACACGAGCTGCAGAGTTCTGGATGATCCGCAGCTTGTGATGGGAAGAGCCGGGAAGGCCGACAAGGAGGGAGTTTCCGCAGTCGAGCCTTGATGAGACATGCACGGCTGAGGGTTTCAGCGGCCTGAGGGGTGACGCATTGGCACTATATTAAGGCACCATATCAAATGCAAAGATTAATATAAAAAAAACACTATAGACAGAGAGAGAGAGAGAGAGAGAGAGGGAGGGAGAAAGGAAAATAAACAAACGTGCGGACAGAGGAAGAGAAGAGAGCAGTGTAGGGCTGGCTGGAGTCCAGCACAAACCAGCTGCATTCACTCCAAATTGGAGTGTGGCGACGTCTCTAGCTGCTCTGTGACCCCCAGCTCGGGCTCCTCTGTCAGTGCTCACACACCAAATGCTCTACAAGCTACTTTACAGCGGGTTGGGGACGGGGTGGGGGGGGGGACGGGGTGGGGGGGGTGGGGGGGGGGGGGGGGCGACGGGGTGGGGGGTGGGGGTGGGGGCGGGGGCGGGAGGGGAGCAGACTTTGTAAACCAACAAGCTTCCCCATCTGGGGAAACATATAGATCTGTCAGTTACTGGAGAAGCTTGTTGGATTAATGGCCATGTTTGTCTGATGAGTGCATCTGCTTTAGGATTTTATTGGTCTTACTCAGTGTGTCGCTGAACTCAAGACAGGCAAAATGTGGCCCCAGGGACACAGTAACGCTTACCATGACTGTCCCTGGGAATTGGGGTATAATGCCCCCCTTATCTATACGACCAGAGGCCACTGTGTGTGTGTCTGTAGCTGTGAGTGTATCTGTGTGGAGTAAGGAAACTTGCCTAAGCTTTTGCCCCCCCCCCCCCCACTGGGAATCAAACCTGAGTCCTCTAGTTTGTGAGGTGAGTGCACCAATCAATACGCTGTATGAATCCCAAGATTGGTAATGTTTGGGGAGGGTGCCAGTTTGCGATGGCCCCCAGGGCCACTGCTAGCTGGTGGGCCACAGGTTGGCCTTCATTGACTTAGACAGTGAGCTCAACCTCTCTGGCGTGGAGTTTGAATGAACTGAGTGAGGTGAGTGACAGCCATGGTTGAGTGAGATCTCACTGTGTCCTGCAGTGCTTGGCAAACACATGAACGGTGTCATTTTGTTCCACATTCTATGGACAAACCCTCTGTCACTATTTCTGGTGATTATCCTCTGTTTGTAGTCTAGAACCAGAGAAATCTACACACAGGAAAAGGCCATTTGTCCCATCATTTTTCTGTGTCAGCTCCTTGACGAGCAAGCTTTTCAGTCCCATTTCTCCGCTCTTTCCACGTACAACAGTAGCTCGCATTTGCCCAAGAGTCCTTCATGTCGGGCATTTTCAAGGAGGTGGTGAAGCCTGATGTGGGGTCAAGGAGAGGGAGGAGGTGACCATGGACATTGTCAAAAAGGAAGGTCTTCAGGAGCGACCTGAAGATGGGGGAAGGTGGGGCACGTTGGAGGGATTGAGGAAGAGTGCTCTAGAGGTTTGGGGCATTGTAGCTGAACGCACATCCACCAATGGTGCAACGCAGCACACGAGGGACAAGCTGAACATAAGAACATAGGAATTAGGAGCAGGAGTAGGCCATTCAGCTCCTCAAGCCTGCCCCGCCATTTGATAAGATCATGGCTGATCTCCTGACCTACCTCTAATTACCTGCCCTATCCCCATATCCCCTAATCCCTCTATTCAAAAAAAAATCTATCAGTCTCAGCCTTGAGCATCTACAGCCTTCTGGGGTAGTGAATTCCATAAATTCACTGCCCTCTGACTGAGTGAAGAAATGTTTCCTCAACTCTATTCTAAAAGGCTGACTCTTTGTTTCAAGACTGTGACCCCTGGTTCTCGATTCGCCTACCAGGGGAAACAGTCCCTCACTGTCTACTTTATCCAGCCCTTTAAGAATCTTATATGTTTCAATAAGATCCCCCCTAATTCTTCTAAGTAAGCAGATCAGAAAGGTAGGGAGATGCCAGGGCGTGAAGGGATTTGTAGATGAGCGAGAGGACTGTAATTAACTCCATTTTAGCTGTTTAGCTGTTCAACTTTAAGAATCCCTTTGCCTCACCCCCTCCTTTCCCATCTTCTTCAGGTCATGCCTGAAGACCTTTCTCTTTGACTGCATTTACGGTCACCTTCCCCACTCCCCCTGGCTTGGCCTCGAGCTCTGCCAATGTGAAATGCTGTGAGATGCCGCCCGGCATGGTGGGTGTTATACAACAACAACAACAACAACAACCTCAATTTACATAGCGCCCTCCACGCCGGGCGTGTTATTGTTGTCTATCTTGTTCCCTTCTGAAAGTCAATATGGATTGTGTCTCAATCCCTGCTCCTGGACCACTTTGTGTGACACAAACTCTCCTAAACCAGCCCCATTTCCTCTTTTACTACTTGTCTTAATCGCTGACTTCAGTCACCCTCTATTCACCGACTTACCGACCAACGGAGATCATTTTCTCCCATCGGAACCCCTCATCATTTTAAAGACTTTGATCAGGTCTTTCCTAAGATTCTTGACAATGACCGGTGGCAATAATCTCTCCATTTATTTACCTGTTAGTAACCACAATAACATGCATTCATATAGTGCCATTCACTCTTCAGGGAACTGCACTATGGTGTGTGTGAGATACACCTTAATAATTATCCTTGCATTTGATATGACCCCTCATCATATCCTTGAGCAGTCTCAAAACGCTTTACATAATATATTGTAATGTGCACGCACCCCATAACAAACACTCACACGGATACTTAAACACATGCGTGAATTGAATGAATTTTGTGGGTGAAACGCGGCAGCCAATTGCGCACTGTCGCAAAAACAGTTTGTGCGTTTCAGATTATCAACACAATAACATAGAGAGAGGTTAGGATACTTATTTTTTACACACACACTCACGCAGACATACACACACACATATATACTTAATTATGCACTCGCACTAACAGACACTTCCACTCACACACATAAACACACCCTGACACACACATTCACACAAGGACATACTCACACGTATATAGATACACAGACACAAAAATGCACACATCCCGTAACAAACACTCACACAGAAACTCACACAGACACTTAGGCACACACACATTCACACAAAACCACATACTCACACAAACACACTATATACCCACAATGACACATACACACTCACACTCCCTCAGTTATCAATCAAACTTGTTGTTGTTGTTACGAGGACAGCGATGGCTGTAGCAGACAGTAGGTGGGGCAGACAGTCAGCGCAAGTGTTTGGATGGACCCAGGGCTGACATCAGCCCTGACCCTCTGCTCCACGGCTCCCTGAAGCCTGGCATCTGCACAAGGAGCTGAGAGGCAAGACGACAAAAGGCTGAACATGGATTGAGGAATGCTGCAGTGAAGGGGAGAACGGAAGTTTACTTTCTGAGCTCTTTGTCCCAGCCAGTTTGGAATTTGCAGATTAAATCCTCTCAAAACATTTGCCGTTCGCAGCCACATTAGGGTAGGGGAGGAGCCAGCACCTCGCCCCACTGTTGAAGGAGGATTTAAAGTGGAATAACAACAACAACAACAACTTTGATTTACACAGCGCCCTCCACGCCGGACGGCGTCTCAGAGCGCTTCACAATAGCGGGTCCCGGGACCGAGCCAGGGGGTGGGGGGGCAGAAAGATGACCGAAGGCGCGGTCGAAGAGAAAGGTCTTCAGCTGTGACCTGAAACTGGGAAGAGAGGGGGGGCGAGGCGAAGGGAGTGAGGAAGGGAGTTCCAGAGCCTTGGGGCGTAACGGCTGAAGGCACGGCCGCCGATGGTGGAGCGGAGGATACGGGGGGACACGGAGGAGGCCAGACCCGGTGGAGCGAACATGGAGTGTAGAGTCCTGTAGTTTAGGGATAGAACACTGGCCTCGAGAGGACCTAGCTTTGATTGCTTTGGCCCCTCGCTCGCCCCTTTTAAGTCCCAGCTACAAAACGTCCTCTTCGACCATGCTTCCAGCCATCTCCCCCCCCGCCCCCACCCCTCCCCACTCGGCTCGGAGTCAGGCTCCACCACAATTAAGCGTTCTGAGGCGATATCCTGCGTGAAGGATATGCTTTATAAGTGCAAGTTGTTGTTGGGCAACTTTCATTACTCCACACGCCTCTGCCTACCCAGCTGTGTGTAGCAACCCAGTTGTTAGTCGATCGGCCGATTTTGCTTTCTGGAAGTAATAATTCCCATTAAAAAGAAACAATGCGTTCAATTCAATCTGCAAATGGCAACCGTTTGAGAGGATTCAAATGTGGTCCGTTCAATCCACAACTGTTTCTGGGCTGCCGTACGCGGAGGGCTGCCACATCTCACCCACAAAATACATCATCAATTCACTCTTCTTAATGTACTATATCAAATGTGATTATTATTAGTAATAGTCACCTGTGTTGAAAATTCTACCTTAACTCAGGTCATTGACCCACTGATACTCAAGTCATGTCTGTCATTGAAAGCGTGAGAGTCTGACAGCAGGGCATCTGAACTCCATATAGCCCACCAACCTATCTCTGACTTGGGAGGAGTGTGGACAGACAACGCAGAGGGGGGGGCTTTACTCTGTCTCTAACCTTTGCGGTTGCTGACCTGGGAGTGTGGGCTGAGGAAATTAATATAACAATAATCCTTACATTTGATGTAGCGCCTTTCACATCAGGAAGATATCCGCAGGAATCTCTGAAAAGTGTAGTGACTGTGCATTTTGTAGGCAAAAGCAGCGGCAAATATGGACCCAGCATCGTTACATACTTGCTTTCTCCGCAGGTTTCTGGGCGAAGTGAACACCAACTTGAAAGATGTCCTGAACTCTCCCAACTTGGCAGCCAATTACAACCTGACTTTACTGGACTCCAAGAAGCAAAGCACTGGGGTAAGTAAGTAAGTTCCAGCCTCATAAACTGCTCACCACCTCCAGTTGAGTGAGGTGGGGGAGGCTGGTGGGGAGGAGAGTAGACAACACGAATTGCAAGGGACAAGCCACAACGACGACAACGACGAAATTACATTTGTGTCGCACCTTTCACGTCAGGAAGTTATCCGCTGGAATCATTGCGAAGTGTAGTGACCGTGTATTTTGTAGGCAAAACGCAGCAGAAAATATTTCCAGAAATATTGGAAGATCTGCGTGGAGTTCTGTGGCAGAGTGGTTAGCTACGAGAGCACCCGGGTTTGATTCCCGGATGGGGCGAAACATTAGGCAAGTTCTCTCTCCACCGCACACTTCTGATTAACTACCAGTAATTAGTGAATCCAGTTATTAGCCGATGGGCGGATCGCTTTCTGGCGATAGCAATTCCTTCCACAAATGTTTTTTGCAATAATGATTTGGTCACTCAATCCACAACTGCCCGTGGGACAAGGCTGAGTGCGATTGGCTGTCAAGTTTCACCCGCAAAATATACACAAGGATTATTATTATACGCAAGCCCCCTGCCGCGCACCCCACACACCCCCCTCCCCCCCAGCACTGCACGGGAGGGTAAATCTAGACTGTGACCTTAGCTACCCTGAGGCAGTGTGTGAGTGTATGTGTGCGCTGGTTGGGGGGTGGGGTTGGGGTGGGGGGGTGTGGTGGGTATGAAGCCGCAACCTCCTGAGCCCGAGTCGAGAGGTTGAGCGAGTGAGTGAGTGAGAGTGTGCACAGCTCACAGAATGACAGAGCCGGGCTCTGAACAGCTGATGGAAAATCTGGAGGCCGGAATGTCGGAATCCAGCCTCTCTTACACAGAGAATTCAGAGGAGCCACACATAGCCTCATTATCTCCATTGCAATAGCAGAAAACTGTTTACACTACTGACAGACACTATACACAAGCCCCCCCCCCCCCCACCCAGATTCTATCTAGTCTCAGCCTGCCACGCCGATATTGTCTTAAAACTTAAGGTGGAATTATGATAAAGAAGAGAGAGGATCCGGGTTGGATTCCTGGGCAGGGAGGCAAGTTCCTTTAGTCCCCATGCCTCTGTTTAGCTAGCTATAATATATAATAATCCTTGCATTTGATAAAGCGTTTGTTAAAGCTCCTTTTCACATCGTTGAGATGTCTCAAAGCCCTTCACAGAAAATGCTGACCCCCATCCCCCCACCATCCCCCCCCCCGCCCCTGACTGTTCAGTGCCTTGGGCTGTCCTCTCCATAAATGTAGTTTTGTTGCTGTTGACTCTATTTTGAGGGTGAAATACGCCAGTGTCCCACAAACAGTCATGGTTTGAGCGACCAGTTTAAAAAAATATAGATGTATTTTGACCATCGAAAAGTGATCTGCCAATTGACAAACTGGAGTGAGGAAACGTTCCTAAGGTTTCGCTATCTAGCAGTAAGTAGGAACCTGGCTGATAGTCTATTGTAGGGGCTTGAGACGTCCTCCTGAAGTGGAAGCCCCTCTACCCATGTCACTTGTTGTTGTTGTTGTTGATTGGCGGGTCCCTTTCCGAGGGTAAGTGGGTGTGTGTGAGCCTGGCACAATGGTAACACTCCAGCCTCCGAGTTAGAAGGTTAAGGGTTCAAGTCCCAAGTTGGGACTCGGAATCACGTCGTCTAAAACCAACAGGCAGCATGGAGATGGCATCCGGATTAGAAGGGTACAGAGAGAGGGGGGGGGTTAGAGGTGGATAAAGTAGGTGGTTAGGGAGGGAGGAGAGGGCTGTTAGAGGTGGAGAAAGCAGGGTTAGAGGGCTAAAGAGAAGGGGTGGGAGGTGACAGATGGAAAATGGGATGGGGTAAGAGAGGCAGAGAGAGGGGGTGGTTCGCAGTGGAGAAAGAAAGGGATTAGAGCGTAGAGAAACAGGGTTAGAAGCGAAAAATGTTAGAGGGGGAGAGAGTGAGGGTTAGAGGGGGAGAGAGTGTATTTTTATGAGAGAGGGGTAAGAAAGGGAGTGAGCGCGAAACCATGACTGAGTGATTGATGGAGGGAGAGAGCAGAGCGAGAGTGTGAGGGGGCGGGAAGTGTGAGACGGGGAGAGGAGAAGTGGGATGGGGGAGGGTTTGAATGTTGGGTCGAAGTGGAGAGAGTGGAGGGTGATGCAGAAAGTGTGCGTGGGAGAGGTGGGGAGCGAGAGAGAGTAATTGAGAGAGGGAGAGAGGGTGTGAGAGAGAGAGAGAGGAGACGGGCGAAGTGGAGCGTGAGAGGGAAGAGAGAGTCTGAGAGGGTGTGAGAAGCATAGTGAGAGAGAGAGAGAGAAAGAGAGACTGCGAGAGAGAGATTGAGGGAGGGGGAATGTCGCTGTCTCCCTCTCTCTCCGCCCCCTCCACCCTCTCCTCTCTCTCTCCTTTGCTCTCTCTCCCCCTCTTCCCTTCTCTCTCCCAGTCTCTCTCCCAATCAGCCGAGAGAGTCACTATCTACAGTGGCAGGGCTAACTTGCTAAGGATATGGTTGGTAAGAGCTGAGTTTGCCCTCCTTGCCTCGCCTCGTCTCGCTTTCCTGCAGCTGCTGGTATTATTTCCACTCTCCGTGCTAAGTTCTCCCCTCCCGGCCGCCAGCTCTGGGTTCACTGGGGAGGGATGGAGCGTAAATTGGAATGTTGGACATGGTCGCGGGATAGATAAACTCTTGGCCCACGCTGGAACCAGCAGTAAAATTGTTTCCTCGCTCCATTGGCTGTTTGTGGGATACTGCTGTGCGCGATTGGCTCTTGTGTTTCGCTCATGGAATACACAGTCACTACCCTTTTACAGTACAGTAATTCCTGTGAAGTGCTTTGAAATGTCTCCACAGTGTGATAAGGCACCCTTTCACAAACGCAAGGCTAATTTTTGCGGCTATTGTGGCCGATCAGCCTTGCCTTTAATAAGATGCCTTTCATAATCTTGAGGAGCCCTCAGATCACTCGATGGGATTTAGGGTAAAGGGACGTAGGGTAAAGTGTAGCGCCTGTCGGTTTTGCAAGTGAACATGGCAACGAGTATCCTTGGGTCCTTTTGGGATGTACAGAGTTGTAGGAATGGTTCGAAAGCTAAGAACGTGAGGAATTTTGCTTCCCTCCCCCTCCCTCCCCTCCTCCCCACCCCCACACACACGTGATGGTCTCTTCACCAGATACAATAGTTCTGTTGTGTTTGTGCTGCCTCCTCTCTGCGTTCCTCACTGAGCTCAATACAAGCCTCATCACAATGTTTCCCAAGGTTAACTCATTTAGTCCCAGAATGTCAGAACTGTGCAATGACTCCCTCCCTCCCTCCCTCCCTCCCTCCCTCCCTCCCTCCCTCCCTCCCTCCCTCCCTCCCTCCCTCCCTCCCTCCCTCCCTCCCTCCCTCCCTCCCTCCCTCCCTCCCTCCCTCCCTCCCTCCCTCCCTCCCTCCCTCCCTCCCTCCCTCCCTCCCTCCCTCCCTCCCTCCCTCCCTCCCTCCCTCCCTCCCTCCCTCCCTCCCTCCCTCCCTCCCTCCCTCGCTCTTCATTTCCTCCCCCATTCCACTGTACTCCTCACTTCATGCTTTGCATTTGATATAGCGCCTTGGACTGGGGACAGAAGGGAGTGTTTTCTAGAGGAATGAGATCAGGTGGGTTAAAGAGCTTTCTTGATCCAGGACATGGTCTTGTGATTTTATGCTCTCATCCTTCCAGATTGTTCAGTCCACAAACTCACTCAATTAATGCCCTCTCGACCATGACCAGAGAGTCAAATTGTCCTCGTCTCAACTACCCACAAAATAAACAGTTGATTCACTTTGCTATACATCTGCAAAGTGCTTTGAGATGTCTCCATGACATAATGAAGCACTGTATCAAACGCAAAGATTATTTTTTACGGAATTCACGGCCAAGTGTAGTGACTGTGTGTTCTGCATGTGAACTTGGCAATGTGTGTTCTCGGGCCGGACAGAGGAATTATTCTTGTTTTTGTGGTCGATGTCGGGAGTCCTAGAGCACAGTGGTTAGAGCACAATCCTTGCCACGACGACGACGACTTTGATTTATATAGCGCCCTCCATGCCGGACGGCGTCTCAGAGCGCTTCCAGCGCTTGCAAATGAGAGGACATGCTTCGAATCTCGGTCGGGCGGAAACATTTGGCCAGTTTCGTTCCTCCGCATGTCGCACACAACGAACCCGGTTGATCAGTTCATCAGTTCATCGATGAATCGCTTTCCAGCAATTTTTTCTACAAAAAACAAATAAATCCGGTCACTCAGTCCACGACTGTTTGTGGGTCACGACTGTGTGACGGTCTTGCACGTTCTCACCCACAAAATACAGAGTCGCTAGACTTTACAATATGTTCCGTGGTGTCTCAACGATGCGATAAGACGTGATATCAAATGCAAGGATTACTATTATTATTATTATTATTATTTTGGATGTATTTGAAGTTGTCGTCGAGGGTGCGAATTATCAGTGTGTCTTGTCACCCGCAGGCTACCATCATTCTGCAGGTATCCTACCTCCCTCCCCCAGGAGCCGCTCCACTGTTCCCCCCACCAGCCCAACGCGAGGCCACAACACCCGACAACGACACGCTAACAGGTACAGCACACGCTAACAGGTAAAGCACCACACGCTAACAGATACAGGACACTGTAAACAGTGCATACGACAAGGACACAAGATCCCGAGGTTCTTCCTGCTCTTCACCTTCAAACCTTTGTCATACAGTTTAAGGCAGCGCAGGGTATGGGAAATGAATTCTGCCTTAAGTGGGAAGTCGGTTTCTGGCCAAGAACTCCGATTCAAAAGGTGACTCCATTGACCAGAGAGAGAGAGAGAGAGAGAGAGAGAGAGAAGTGGAAAGCGAGTGATGTGGTGAGGAAGAAAGCGAGATGTGGAAAGATTGAGATAGAGATGTGGAGAGAGAGAGAGACATTGAGAGAGAGAGAGAGAGAGAGAGATGATGGGGAGAGAGAAAGTGAGAGTGAACCGGGAGAGAAAGTGAGAGTGGCCATAGAGTGAGAGAGTGACATGGAGAGAGAGAGAGAGTGAGAACGATATGATGAGAGAGAGAGAGAGAGAGAGATGTGGAGAGGGGTGGAGAGAGAATGACATGGGGAGAGAGTGAATGACATGGGGGGGAGAGAGAGAGACAGAATGGGAGTGACGTGGAGAGAGAAAGTGAGAAGGGAATGATGTGGAGGGGAGCAAGTGATGTACATGATGAGCGTGTGTCCTGTGGTTGAGTGCCTGACGGTGGTGTGTCCCTGCAGACACGGGGGGTGAGGCCGAGGGTGAGGAGGACACAGAAGACCCTGTGGACGCAGGAGAAGAGGACAAGGCGCGGACGCCAGGGGCCGACACCCCCACTGCCCCGAAACCCCAGCCACCGAGCTCCGGTCAGGCCCTGAGGAAACGCAAACGCTCTGCCCGGCCTCTCATACCCAACAAACCCCAGGACTTCCAGGTCAGACCGTCACACAGGTTATATAAATCTCTGTCATACCATTGTTATTCAGAGTTCTGTGGTATGTTGATTAGCACACTCATTACTACAACAACAACAATAAATTATATTTCTATATCGCCTTTCACGTCAGGAGGATGTGCTGGACATTCAGGGATTTTGGCCCGAGCAGGGGATGGGGATCAGGAGAGGTTGAGGGCTGGGAGAGTACGGCTAGGAGAGTATGGCCAAAGGCGCGGTCGCGAAGAGTAGCAACTTGAGACATGCCTTGAATGAAGCAAGGGATGGAGAGAAGGGAATGTGGGATGGCCTTCCAAAGGGTGGGAGTAGAGAGGTTGAAAGCCCGATGACCAACGGTGAGTCAACCAGGCGGGGATCATGGAGCAGGCCAGATCTTACTGATCCAAGTGAGTGGACAGGCTCACCTCACAAGCGAGAGGACCTGGGTTTGATTCTCGGGTAGGACGAAACTTTAGGCAAGTTTCCTTACTCGACACGCTTCTGTTTACCAAGCAGGAAGTAGGAACCCGGGTGTTAGTTGAGTGGCAGATCGCTTTTGGCCTTAATAATCCCTCCAAACAAATAATAATAATTTGATCAATCAATCCATGACTGTTTGTGGGACACTGGCTCAGTAGGTAACGCTCTCACCTCTGAGTCAGAAGGTTGTGGGTTCAAGCCCCATGTCGGTATTTGGAATCACACAGTTTAAGATGACGCTCCAGTGCAGCGCTGGGGGGTGTGTGGGATTATCAGAGTTGCCGTCCTTTGGACTAGACATTAAACTGGATATTTCTGTTCAGGTGGATGTCAAAGATCCCGCGGCTCTGTTAGAACAGAGGAGGGAGTTTCTCTCTCCTGGTGTCCTGGCCGACAATCCTCCAGATGAATTGGTCGATCACGTGATAGCTGTTTGTGGGTCATTGCTGTGTGCAAAACGCTCGGGTGTATTGACATCGTTTTCTGCGGCCGTCCACGTTCACTGTGTGCTCTGTTGGTTTCCAGGTCAGGGTTCGGGTGGTAGAAGGACGCCAGCTGCCCGGGATCAACCTCAAGCCGGTCGTCAAGGTGACGGCTGGTGGGCAGAGCAAGACCACTCGCATCCGAAAAGGCAACAGCCCATTCTTTGATGAGGTACGGTCAAACGTTGCCTGAGGTTTTAGATGGTGTGACCCCCGAGTTAAGATAGCGCAGAGGCAATGGATATATCGAAAGGTTCATTTATTCATCAAAGAGACAGTTATTACACAGTTACAAGTCTCATGCTTACAACTGCGGATGATGATTGAGGGCAGGCTGATGTCAACCTTCCCGGGGGACATCAACACACAAATATCCTTTGGCTAATTCTTCAGCCACAAACCCACATGGACCATGGAATCTCACACTATCTCACAGTGTCCACCTAATACTGTCTCAACAATGTCCCAATGGTGTCCAACAGCGCTGCATCAAATGCAAGGATTATTATTGTTTTTACCACAACAATGACAGAGTTACATTTGTATAGCGTCTTTCACACCGTTTAATTACCTACTCACGTTCTTGGAATGTCGAGGCCCGTTCGACATTCCAAGATGTTGGAATGTGTCTACACATTTTAGGGAATTTGAACTCAGTTTGAGCTGCCGTTTCAATTCAGCACTGGTGGTGGGGGGGCTTGCTCATTGTCAGACACTGCCCCTCGAGATCCCGTGATTCTATTCAGTGGCTTAACCCGTTATTGAGGGCTGAGACTTCAGCCACTGATCTCTCTCTCTCCCTCCCCCGTACCCCAGCTCCTTCCCAAAATGTCCTTCATTTGCTTTCCAACCATTACCTGTTTGACTGTGGTTTAAGTTAATAACTTCATCCCCCCACTCACATACCCATACGTCCTTCACTCCCTCTCCTTTGCCTCCTTCGACCCGTTCTAAGACCCTCCTCTTCAACTGTGCATTTGGTCACCCTCTTTCCCCCTTGCCCCCCACCCTCCTGAATCCCGACTCCTAGCTCAAGTCTGAAACACTGATTGTCCAGCATCTTTGGACAATTGTCCAATCATGTTCTCCCGATGTGAAAGGCGCTATACGAATGTCATTTTGTTGTTGTTGTTGCTGTTGGATGATGTTGTTGTTGGGTGATGCACTCCATCACTGTGAACAGCTTTGAGATCATCTTGTGAAAGGTGCTGTGTTTTTGCCCACAAAATATACAGTAGATTCGGTGAAGCACTTTGAGATTTCTCGCAGACGTGATAAGGCGCTACAACAAAATGCAAGGATTATTATATGTGAATGCGAGTCGCTGTGAGACATAATTTTGGTGTGAGCGGTCAGTGTTTGGGTGTAACATCATGATTTCTATTTTTTTTTTACAGACATTTTTCTTTAACTTCTATGACTCCCCCAGTGAACTCTTCAATGAGCCAATTTTCATCACGGTAAGTACAGTACCTGGCGATTAGTGGGCGCCTTGCCTTCATTGAGGTACAGGGCAATATTCTCAGAGGCAATCACCAGTTGACGTCTGAGGAGTGAAGAAGAAAAGATGGTGAGCGCCCTTGTAAAAAAAAGTACCATGGAGATGGTGGTAGTCCATGGTACTACCACCATTACCATGGTACTTTTTTACAAGGGCGGGCGTCCTGGAAGGGTGAAGCCTATAGTGCACGATGAATAGTTTCATCTTGTCCAGAACAGTAGCTCCAGAAGACACGGCCTGCAATCGAAGTGGGGATAAATTCAAAACCAATCTGGGGAAACACTACTTTAGTGAGCGAGCAGTAAATGTGTGAAACCGGCTGCCTAGGGAGATGGTGGAGGCCATGAACGGGTTGATTCTTTCAAAATCAAATTTCTGTAGATAGATTTCTGTTAGGAAATAATATCTCGGGATACAGTACTATGTATAGCTTGGGACATGATATGTGCATGTGACTGCCAGGATGGTGGAAGGCCAACTGGATGGAGAGGCCAACTGGATTTGGTGAGCAATTCGTATGTTCGTTCGTTCGTTCTTCTGCTATTTTTGGGGTACTAGTCCCAACTCTGGGTCAAAAGATCGTGGGTTCAAGCCCTACATTGGGGGCTTTGAGTCCACAGACCAGGCTGATGTTCCAGTGCAGTGCTGGAGAGGCTAAGGGGTTGGCGGGAGGGTTCAACAACAACAACAAAATGACATTTGTATAACACCTTTCACAAAGTTGTTGTTGTTAATACCTTTTTTTAAAAAAAATTGTTCACTCAATCCATGACTGTTTGAGGGACACCGCTGAACCCAATTGGCTTCCACGTTCCGCCCTCAAAATCAGAGTCAGCCTACTTTCCAATATATTCTATAAAGCACTTTGAGATGTCTCAATGACGTGATAAGGCACTCTTATCAAATGTAAGGATGTCATGTAAATGTATATAGTTATTAATATGATTAAATTGTGGCAGTTGTTGAATGCTTTGTGTAAAAACGACGTAGGCGACATCTTGGACTCTCATTCTCCCGTCCTGTAGGTCTTCAACTCCCGCTCCCTGCGCACGGACTCTGTCATCGGAGAATTTAAGGTAATATAAATCAATTTGCTTTCCGCTGCTGGTTCCGTGGCCACGCTTGACTTCTCAAAGGATTCCCAAGTCAATGTTGTTTTGCTCTTTTGTTTCAGCTCGATATCGGGGCGGTTTATTCCGAACCACGTAAGTGACGTCAGCGTCAATAAACGGTACTGTAATGTGCATCGTTACAATATGGGTTCACTAACAGCGGGATTGGGGCTCAGACCTCCCATGTTTATCTGCTAACAATGTGTGCAGGAAGCTGGTTGTCTCACTTTGAAGCAACAACTGGCTTTTTGCATAAAGAAAATGGCTGACTCCTGACGCCAATATAATTTCCTGCGCCTACAGATACTACAAATACACGGTCAACTTCACTTTACAGTGAGCGGCACTGTAGAGTTATTGTGCAAGGATTTATTCTCGTATTGTTTAGAGACACACAGTGGGAGTTGGGTGGGTTAGTAAATTGGTTGAACAGTTTTGAATGGGTTTTGAAAGTGACGGAGAGGGAGACGGCGGAGAGATTGGTGGATTTGTCATGAGTGAGTGAGTGCCGTATGCTTTCAGTATCAAGCTGAAAGCGGCTAAAAACTTGCCCCCCCCCCAACCCCCCCCCACTGGTGGTTGCTGTATCAGCCTGGCTCAGTGGTACCACGCTCACCTCTGAATCAGAAGGTCGTGGGTCCAAGCTCCACTTTGGGACTTGAACTCACATGGTCGAAGATGACACCCCAGTGCAGCGCAGTTGGGTGTGGCATTATCCAAAGTGCCATCCTTCAGCTGAGATGTTCCTGTTTTAGATGGTTGTTAAAAATACCATGGCGCTGTGTTTTTTCTTAAGTGCTTTTGGTTTGCCTTGACTTAAAAGACGCTGTACCCAATGTAAGGCGCGTTATTTATGGTGTTCGGATCCCCAGCCGTCACAACGTACAGGACGCTGGTCAGGCTGCGCTTTGAACACTGGTCACTGGGACAAAAAGGGAGGCTACGCAGGCCATAGAGACAGTGAGGAGGAGAGCATTGTATTGTACAATACATTCTGTGAAGTGGTTTGAGACGTCTCAATGACATGACAAGGCACTGTCACAAGTATAAGGATTATTAATAAATGATTTTTCCCAATGCCAGGACATGCCTTCCTCAGGAAGTGGCTTCTTCTCTGTGACCCCGATGATCTGTCTGCTGGGGCCAAAGGTTACCTGAAGGTCAGCCTGTGTGTGCTGGCAGCCGGAGATGAGGCCCCTGTGAGTGTCCGAGGCTTCGATTATCCCTTGCTTTCGGTGGGGGGAGGGATGTAGGGAAAGGGCCGTGGGCTTCGGGGTGGAACTTGTTGCTGACCGTGACTCTGATGCCGATCCCTGACCCTAACCTCGACCCACAACCATGCCATGACACAGAGTAGCCCCTTTGCCTTCCCCTACCTCCACAACATTGCCAGACTCCGCCACTGTCTCTCCCCTCGAGCCACTGAGACCCTCATCCTTGCGTTCATTGCATCTGGCTGGACTACCCCCAACTCCCTGCTTGTCGGCCTTACCTAACTCTTCCCTTCGCAAGCTGCAGATCATCCGGAACTCCTTGTCTTCACCTTCAAATCCTACAATAGCCTTGCCCCCACCCCCTACATCAGTGAACTGCTAACTCCATACAGACCTTCACTCAGTAGGCCAACTCCACATTCTCCACCCAGCCCACCCCCCACCAATTGAGCCTTCGGTTGAATCTTCAGTCAATCAGCCGCCACCCTCTGGAACTCCATCCCACCTTCGTTTCACCGCACCTCCTCCCTTGGCTCCTTCAGGGCACATCCCAAGACCCTCCTCTTCGACTGTGGCTTTATTCATCCTCCCTGCCCTCCACTCCTCCTGATCCCAACCCTCAGCTTGGGTCCAAACCCCTGACTGTCCAGCACTTTGGGACGTCCTCCCGAAGTGAATGGTGCTGTACACGTGTCAGTTGTTGTTGTTGTTGTGGTTGAACTCTGACATTGACCCCTGAACCTTGACACTGACCCCCAAGCTGTCCCTCTGCTGTTGGCAGCTGGAGAGAAAGGAGCTGGTGGAGGATCGTGAGGACATCGAGTCCAACTTACTGCGGCCGTCGGGGGTTGCTCTGCGCGGAGCTCACTTCACACTGAAGCTTTACCGGGCGGAGGATCTGCCGCAGAGTACGTGGATGTCGCTCTCATTGGTGGAGGAGCATGCTGATTAGCTATGGGAGGAGGAGTGTGTGACTGGAGGGATGTGTGAAGGGTGGGGGTGAGGGGGTGAGGGATGTGTGAGAGGGAGGTGAGGGATGGGGTGAGGGATGTGTGTGACGGGTGGGGTGAGGGATGAGGTGAGGGATGTGTGTGAGGGAGGTGAGGGATGTGCTGCCCAGCCCCGATAATGGGCAGCTAGGGACCCTGTGAAGCGCTGTCACCTCCAAGGCCTTTGGGCATCCACTCTCTCTCTCTCACTCCGAGTCAGGAGGTCATGCGTTCCAACCCAACCCAACCTCCCATGTCAAGAACTTTGAGCTGACAACCCAGGTTGAGGCTCTAAGTGCAGTATTAGGGAGACCTTGCACTTTTGTCCCCAACTTACACAGTCACTCCACTACATAGTATATTATGTGAAGCGCTTTGAAACATCTCAATGACATGATAAGGCGCTACATCAATTGCTAGTACTAGTATTATTATTATTATTTTAACTCTAACCTACGCTGTCACTGACCTGGGAGTGTGGATGGACAGTGTGGAGAGAGCTTTACTCTGTGTCTAACTCTGGTGTGACTCTCGCACAGTGGATGACGCAGTGCTGGATAGTGTAAAGCAAATATTTGGATTCGACAGCAACAAGAAGAACCTGGTGGATCCTTTCGTGGAGGTCAGCTTCGCTGGGAGGATGGTAAGTCACCAGATTGGTGTGTGTATGTGTGTGTGTGTGTGTGTGTGTCAGCCTGGCTCACTGTGTGTGTGTCAGCCTGGCTCACTGTGTGTGTGTCAGCCTGGCTTAGTGTGTCTCAGCCTGGCTCACCGTGTGTGTGTCAGCCTCGCTCAGTGTGTGTGTGTCAGCCTGACTGAGCTTAGGGTACTGAGTATTGGCATTATAGAGGAGAGCAATGAGATGATTCTCAATGTCAGAGACAGCTTGGGCACTTGAATCTTGAGAAGAGATGTCTAAGAGGGGACTTGATGGGGTTGTGTGACATTTTATGTTAGTAAACTGAGGACAATACATTTTGCTTGACAGCAGAACAAGACAACGTAAGTTCAGGGGTGTGGAGGAACAGTTTCACAACAGCCACCAGGAAGTATTTCTTTACCTAGAGTGTAATAACAGTTGGAAATGGGAAAGGTGATTGAAACCAGAACATTGGTTTCAATACAGGTTAAAGCTGCAATGGGAGAGTGGTAGGATGCCGATTCTGAAAGGCTGAGATCAAATGGATCAAAGGGACTTCTTCACATGAACCTGCCTTATGGACCCTGTTTGTGTGTGTGTGTGTATATGTGTGTGTGTGTTTCAGGTGTGCAGTAAGATTATGGAGAAAAACGCCAATCCCCAATGGAACCAAAGCCTTGTGCTGCCAATCAGGGTAAGTGGCTGTAGTTGCCTGTCGCTTACTCAATAACAATGACTTATACTTGTATAGCGCCCTTCATGTTGGGAGGATATCCCAAGGCGTTGGACAGTTAGGGATTTGGACCCGAGCTGGGGTCTTGGATCAAGGGTGGTAGAGGGAGATAACACAATGTCTCTTGTGTTATATCTTACCTCAACTTAACCACCTCACCTCAGCCTATCTCACCTCACCTCAGCCCATCTCAGCTCAACTGCCTCACCTCACCTCAACCTCACTTCAAGGTTCACTATGATCTGCCTTTCTTTTGAACAGTTTCCCTCAATGTGTGAGAGGATGAGAGTCCGTATCATCGACTGGTAAGTCCTTAATGATGGCTTTCGATCGTACTTCCCTCCCTTCCAAACATCTGGATGTCAGGCCTGGTGGGGAGAGTAGGAGATGTGTTGCTGCTCTTAATATCACAGCTGGAGTGGCCCGCTTGTCCTCTGCTTCTCTTCCTATCCTCTGACCCCTGCACAGATCCTGACTGACTTACCTGCTCACATCGCCCCCTCAGTCTCTGTTGCTTTGAGGTCCGGATTCACGTCGGTGGAGGTTTCTAACTCAGTCTAGGTTGACACCAGAGTGGTGCTGGTGGAGCTCTGAATTGCCAGAGGATGAGACGTTAAATCGAGCTCCCATCTGTGCCTGTCCAGGTGGATGCCAAAGATTCTGGGGGATGGAACAGGCCGGAGGTGGGACTGGGAGGAAGGAAGTGAAGAAGGGAGGGAGGGAAGAGAGGGAAGGAATGGGAGGGAAGGGGAGGGGAGGGAAAGGGAAGGAAGGGAGGGAGGGAGGGAGGGAGGGAAGAGGAGGAAGGAAGGAAGGAAAGGATGGGAGGCAGTGCTGCCTTGAGGGTGGGAGGTGATTCTCTGGGAGGGAGGAGGTTGGAGTTAGGGAGGTAATCCCAGGGGGCAGAAGGTAAGGGTTCATTGGGATGAACGACTATATAACTTACTTCTGACAGGGATCGTTTGACTCAGAACGATGTGGTGGGGACGACCTATCTGTGCATGTCAAAGATCTCAGCCTCTGGAGGAGAGATTGAAGGTGAGCGGTGGGTCACAGGAACACACACACACACACACACACACACACACACACACGTATGTGTCCCTGCTCTGGTCATCATGCTCCAGTGCAGTCCTGGGGGAGGTGAGGTGGGGGTATCCCATTGTTAGAGATGTCACCCTTCACATGAGATGTTACACCGATCTCCCCCTCTGTGGCTCTTTATGTGGGCATTAAAGAACGGTGTCTCTCACTCCATGACTGTTTGTGGGCTGTATGGCTGTGTGCAAACTGCCTGCCACATTTCACCCACAAAACGCAGAGTCACTCCACTTTTTTTGCAATACACTCTGTGAAGCGCTTTGAGATCTCTCAACGATGTGATAAGACGCTTGTATCAAATGCAAGGATTATTATTGGTATTCCGCCCCCACTGTTTGAAAAGAGAAGGGCGTTCCTCTCTCCTGGGGCAATGGCCAACGATCCCCCAGATAATATCAGTTGGTCACTTCATGGCTGTGCATGGGACATGGCCTGGCAAGTGTGCCTGCAAAATACGGTCACTACACTTGAGAGAAAAAAGCTTTACAAAGCATTTTGATATTATAAGGCATAAGGCGCGAGGATTATTTTATTTTACCAGGAGATTCTATTGCAACTGAGCTCCTGTTTAACAGAACCTCCCTCCCTCCAAGCCTGCCTGCCTCCTCTCTTCCTTTTTCCTCTCTCCGTCCCTCCTCTCACCAACTTTGTCGCTACCTCTCGCCCCCTCCCCTCCCTCCCTCCCTCCCTCCCTCCCTCCCTCCCTCCCTCCCTCCCTCCCTCCCTCCCTCCCTCCCTCCCTCCCTCCCTCCCTCCCTCCACTCTTCCACTCTCGCTCACATCCTCCCTCCCTCCCTCCCTCCCTCCACTCTTCCACTCTCGCTCACATCCTCCCTCCCTCCCTCCCTCCACTCTTCCAATCTCGCTCACACCCTCTAACCTCCTCTTACCCTCTCTCCTTCCCTCCCTTCATCCCTCCTCCCTCCCTCCCTCCCTCTCGCCTATTCCCTCCTTCTCCCTCTCCCTCTCTCCCTCCTCATCATCATACCATGCTTCCGAACGCCCCATTTAATATTCTCCCTTTCTCTCTGCTCCAGACGATGTCCCGGCGCGGTCCCAGGCTGTCAATGCCCGTAGGTTCCTATCTTTCTAAGAATTAACCTGCATGTGTGCCTATCCACGAGGTTCCCTTGCTGTGTTTGAGAGAGAATTCTGCAGGTTTCAGCCTTTGGAGTGAGCTGGTAACACGCATGTATTTCCTGGGCTGTCAGGAATGTATGTCTGCGGCTGTTGTGGGGGAAGATCTTTTTCTGATGTTGATCCTTGGGACATTGAGATACCTGTGAGACCCACCAAATAACCTCCCCCCCCCCGCAACACCCCACCTCTCCTTCCACAACCTCCCATACTCGCCAGTTTCTGCTTGGATTCAGCCATGGGGTCATTAATTAAGTGATGGGATGGACTTGGTGCAGGTGACGGTGTGGTGACGTCCATGAATTTGGTGGTGGGATTGCTAATGACTATGAGTTGGTAAGGGTGTCAAGGGATATGGGGCAAAAGGAGGGTAATTTCAGTTGAGGTGCAGATCAGCTGTGATCTAATATAATGCTGGAACAGGCTGAATGGCCTTTGATTTTCCTATGAGTTTGGCGATGTCTATGTTTAAGGGCTCTGCCGCACCACCCTGGGCGAGGGGCACTATATAACCGCAAGTTGCCGTTTGTGATGGTGATGGTTTGGGTGTTTGCAGACGGTTGTGGCGACAGCCGTTGCGGTGATAATTGCGAGTGTGAGCTGCATGTTGACTGTATGGATGCTGATCTCCGTGTGACAGGAGGTGAATGAAGTTGAGCAACAACGCGGCAGGATGGAGGTCCCTCACTGTGTTGGAATGTCATGCTGCACCCTTGGAATGGCAATACTTGTCTCATTCCCGTAGAGTAGTGGTCAGAGCACGCAAGAGGAAACACCCCAGAGGGGGGAAATAAAACCTTAGGAAAGTTTCCTTACTCCACTGAGCAGTAAATGGGAACCTTGTTATTAAGAGGATCGGCAGATCGTTTTTTGGGGGATAATAAACCTCCCCCCAAATCACTAAATGTGTGTGGGACCCTGCCATGTGTGCCATCGTTTGCCTCATTTAACCCACCAAAAATATATTGATATTTGAACATGTATCAAACGCAAGTTACTGTATATCGTTAATATTCAGGAATGTCTCAGGCCTGGTTGGGTACCTGCGAGGAGCCCTGTGGCCGAGGCAGACAGACCAATTGGCTGTGTGTTCGAAGCTGAGCGCTCCACACCTTCCGTGTTCAATGTCTCATTGGCTGTAGCCCATGAGAGGCTGCAGGTGGCCCGGTTGAGCGCAGGCATTAAGCAACGGCACCGTCCTCTGGCGGTAAAGAGGTACTGCGGCCACGTGGATCAGCAAACCCCCAACCCCGGCATAATACCACGGTAACATGTTTGGCGATGGAATTTGAGAATCAAGCTCACGACCTGATCTGAGTCCACGATCTCACGACCTCTAGTCGTGACGGTCTCCAGTCCGGTTCCTGAGCCAGGCAGGTCCGCGGTGTTCCAGGGCACTGGTGATGACAGCGCAGCCCAGCCTGGATCATCGGCAGGACCTGGAAGGGCAGACCAGTCACAGGGGCGGTGGGGAGGGGGGCACGGAATCCTCTGTCTCAGGCGGCCAAAGCCCCGTGTTGGGGAGCGTGGTCCTAACTGGACAAGCAGTGGGAGAGTTTGGTTTGGATACATTGAAGCAGGATAAGAAAAAAAATTCTGATGTGTTGCTCTGTGGATCTCGGACGCTGCAGATAAAATAAGGCACGCGAATAAACACCAACTCCCAAGGCGAACTGGTCAACGCTAGTGTCATTTCCTAATATGCATGCGTGATCTGTGCAGGAAACTCCGCTGAGATCGCCTCCGGGTGTGTGTGTGTATGTGCGTGTGTTGGGGTGGGCTGTGGTGATTATTGCTTGGAATTCCGCCCTTGCTTCATGGGTTTCCATGTGCTAATTATCACGTGGGAATCTGTTAGGAAACGCCAAATCTCAGCGCCTTGGGACGTCGTCCCGACGGGCGAAAGACGCTCTAGAAACGTCGCGTTGTTGTTGTTGTTGTTGTTGATGATGTTCTTTCCCAACTGCCTGGAGATGCCGGACCAGGATTTGTCGTATGAGGCTCAGTGTAAGTTGTGTCGCTTTCTCCCGCGTGATTGATTGGTTGACACGCGTCCCCCATAGCGTAGTGGTTAGTCGCGCTCGCGTCGCAAGCCCGGCATATCCAGGTTCGATTCCCGGCCAGGGCAAAGCCCTAGGTAAGTTTCCTTACTCCACACGTCTCCGTTTACCCAGCGATAAGGTAGGAGCCCGGTTGTTAGTCAAATAAAATATTCTTTTTATACGATATTGATGGATGGATGGATTCATCGATTGGTTCATGGGCAGATTGATTGGTTGGTTGACTGATTTTCTGACTCCTGACAGTGGATGATGGCCTGGGCTACCTTCCAACCTTTGGCCCGTGTTTCCTGAACCTGTACGGCAGCCCCCGGGAGTTCACTGGCTTCCCCGACCCCTATGTGGATATGAATCTCGGGAAGGTATGGGAAGCCTCCAGCCCAGCCTCTTCCTGTCACTCTCCTTCTTTCTCTGACACTCTCCTTCTTCTCTCTCTCTGTCACTCTCCTCTCTCCCTTTCTCTCTCCGTCAATCTCTTCTCTCTGTCACTCTCCCCTTTCTCTCCCTGTCAATATCTTCTCTCTCTCTCTTCTCTCTCTCTCTCTGTCACTCTATCTGTAATTTGCTCTCACACTCTTATTCTTTTTCTCACTCGCTCGCTCGCTCGCTCACTCGCTCGCTCGCTCACTCACTCACTCACTCACTCACTCACTCACTCACTCACTCACTCACTCACTCACTCACTCACTCACTCACTCACTCACTCACTCACTCACTCACTCACATTACCCGTTTTCTACCTTTTTTTCTCTCTCTTGGTCTCTCCCTTATTCTCCTTTTCCTCCGAGTGAGACTTATCCTCACCCTCTCCCTGTCATTCAACCATTTCTCTCTCACACACACTTTCACTCTCTCTCATCCACTCACTATTTGTGTTTCCTCTCTCATCTCTGACTCCTTCTCGAACTCTGTCTCTCCCTCACACTCTCTCTCTCTCTCTCTCTCACACACACACTTTCTCCCTCACTCCCTCTCTCGCCGCACGTCTCTCAGAGTGAGGGGATGTCCTATCGAGGCCGGGTATTGTTGGAGATGAACACTAAGTTAGCGGAGCGCACCGAACAGAAGATCGAAGACATTCCATCTGATGATCTCTTCCGGTTAGAGGTAAATATCCCCCCCCCCCCACCCCCCTCCCCCCCCACCCCCCTCCCCCCCCACCTCCTCCCACTGTAGCGGACTGGTTAGATCACACGCCTCGCAAGCGAGTGACCGAGGTTCGATTCTCGGGCAGGGCAAAACCTCAGGCAAGTTTCCGTACTCTTCCACGACTGTTTGAAGGACACTACGGTGGACAGTTCACTGCTGCGTTTCAGCCACAAAGTACACCAAGTCACTCCACTTTGCAGCGTGTCCCGTGAAGCACTTGGAGACGGTTTCCATGATGTGATGCGGATGGTTAACAATGTCAACGTCTGAGCCAGAGATCGGTTAGTTTCACCTCCGACTCAGGAGGTTGACGGTGTCCAACGCCCCCTTCTCCCGTTGCCAATCTCCCCTCCCACCTCCCCCCTCCCTGCATAAACGTAGTCATTCGCTTCACAGCTATTCACGGTTGATAACGTCTGCCCACAAAAACACACAGTCACTACACTTTACAATGAAATCGCTGTGAGATGCTTCCCCCCTCTCCCCCCACCCCCCCACCCCCACTCAAGGAGCTGCGATTAGGCGTCTAACGTGTTTTGTTCGATGCTCTCTCACTTTTGAACGGTCGAGCCTTGACGCCCCGCGCGCCGGTCGGCCATGTTTCTCCTCTGCTTAGAAGTTCCTGCGGCGCCGGAAGTTTTACCTGTGCGCCACCTTCTACTCGGCCACCATGCTGCAGGACGTGGCCGACGCCATCCAGTTCGAGGTCAGCATCGGCAACTACGGCAACAAGTTCGACACCACCTGCCTCCCGCTGGCGTCCACCACCCAGTACAGCAGAGCTGTGTTCGACGGTGAGTCCGGCCGATCGGGGGGAAGGCCATTTAGCCTCTCCGACTCCCCCGCCCCCCCCCCCCCACCCCACTCCCCCGCTTTCATCTCCACCCCCCACCCTCTCCTCACTTGGTATCGTGGCACCGTTCCATCCAAACCACTCTCAGTGGACAAAGATTTCAACCAAATCCACCCCACCCACCCCACCACCCCACTTCCAGTGAACTCACTCCTGGTTCACTCCCATGTAAAGCCAAGTAGATTCATAGATTCATAGATTCATAGAATTTTACGGCACAAAAGGAGGCCATTCGGCCCATCTAGTCTGTGCCGGCTCTTTGAAAAGAGCGATTCAATCCCACTGCCCTGCCCGCTCCCCATAGCCTAATAGACCTGTTCTCCCTAAATAAAGATCTAATTCCCTTTTAAAAGTTGTTATCGAATCAGCCTCCACCACCTTTTCAGGCAATGCATTCCAGATTCGAACAACTCGCTGAGTGAAAACATTTCTCCTCAGCTCCCCTCTACTTCGCCTTGAAACTATTTTAAATCTGTGACCACGAGTCACAGATTCACCCACGAGTGGAAATAGTTTTTCTCTATTTGCCCTGTCGAAACCCCTCATGATCTTATAAACCTCTATTAGGTCTCCCCTCAATCTTCTCTGCTCCAGAGAGAATAACCCTAGCCTATCTAGCCTCTCCTCATAGCTGAAGTCCCTCAATCCTGGCACCATCCTAGTAAATCTTCGCTGCACCCTTTCCAATGCCTTCACATCCTTTCTGTAGTGTGGTGACCAGAATTGAACACAGTATTCCAGCTGAGGCCTCACCAAAGTCCTATAGAGGTTAGTCAGCACTTCCTGACTTTTGTACTCTATACCCCTATTTATAAAGCCTAGTATCCCATATGCCTTCTTAACAGCCTTGTCTACCTGTCCTGCCACCTTCAACGAGTCACTAACACAAATCCCCAGGTCTCTGTTCCTTCACACCATTTAAAATTGTACTATCTAGCCTATATTGCCTCCCTTCATTTCTTCTCCCAAAATGCATCACCTCACACTTCTCTGCATTAAACTTCATCTGCCATGTGTCTGCCCACTTTACCAATTTGTCTATATCCTCTTGCAGATGGCTACTATCCTCCTCACTATTTACTATTCTCCCTAACTTAGTGTCATCTGCAAACTTGGAAACTGTACTCCGTACACCCAAGTCCAGATCATTGATGTAGATTACAAACAGCAATGGTCCCAAAACTGATCCCTGTGGCACACCACTGCTCACTTCCCTCCAATCTGAAAAACAGCCGCTCACTACAACTCTCTGCTTTCTGTCTCGCAGCCAGTTGTGGATCCACGCTGCCACTGTCCCTTTTACGCCATGGGCCTTTAATTTCATAATAAGTCTCTCATGTGGCACTTTGTCAAAGTACAGTGAAAGCCCGTTTATCCGGCACCCGTGGGACCTGGCCAATGCCGGTTAAAGCGCCTGCTGGATATTCGGGCGGCCCGCAGCCGAAAAAAAACCCACCACAAAAAAATTCAAGTTCTTTTAACACACACCATACACACCAGACTAGGTAATAACAGATAATAACAGAATATTGTATTGGTACTTATTGTTAAAACTACTCTCTTGCACTTCTCACCTTTACCAATTGAGGTTTACAGTCCAGCGATTCTTTTCTAAATGGAGGACACCAAGCGGGCGAAAAAAAACGGCAGCGCGATTTTAAAGTCGCGCCACTTTACTAGCGGCAAGCCGATAGCCCTAGACTCTACTAGCGGCAAACCGAAATACTGCACCTGTGCGACAATGTGGGTTATCGGCTAGCGTTATCGGTTTGCCGCTAGTATGACTTCAAAGTCGCGCTCTGTTTTTTTCACCCGCTTGGCGTGCTCCATTTTAAAAAGAATCACTGGACTATAAACCTCAACCGCAGCATCATGGCTTCAAGCGCAGCATCTACCAGTAAAGGTGAGAAGCGCAAGAGAGTAGTTTTAACAATAAGTACCAATACAATATTCTATTATTATGTTATTATTGATGCATTTACAATTGCTCCACCGCTATTGTTCCGGATAAATTCCGGTTTATCGAATGGGGACTTTTTTTTTGGGCTTGCCGGTTATACGGAGCTGCCGGTGCATCGAGTCACGGATAAACGGGCTTCTACTGTAGTTGTTGTTGTTGATTTGCCCCTTTCCCCCTTCCCTACCTTTAAAACACGTCTTCCGACATTTCCCGTCAATCACAGCAGATTGCCTTCCCCCACCCCCACTCACTCCCTCTCTCTCACACACACACACACACCGAATCAGCTCAGGTGCCCACACATTGAAGCACTTTGAGACGACTTCCCCGTGTGACAGTCACAGTCTAACTGTGCATTGTCGTTGTGTGTGTGTCTGTGTGTGTTTCAGGCTGTCACTATTACTTCCTGCCTTGGGGGAACATTAAGCCGGTGGTGGTGCTCTCATCGTACTGGGAGGATATCACCCATAGGATGGATGCCCTGAATATGCTGCTCAATGCTACGGAGAGGCTGGTAAACACTGCGCACCGCAGGCCCGTGCTGCTGTTTTGTTGTGCGTCACCTGTTAACGCAGTATTCCTGTGTTACTGTCAATCCCACTGCTTCCGCTCGGACCTCCTGCTTGTTGCCCTCCGCTCCAGCGTCCCTGGTCACCACTCTCCGAAACTCTGGAACTCTCTCCCTGAATCCATCCCCCTTGGCCCCCTCACTCCCCATCTTTGGGTCGCGCCTGAAGACTGTCCCATTCGACTGTGGCAAAGGTCCCCTCCCCCCCTGCCCCCCTTGGCGTCACACTCCGCCACTGTCAAGTGCTCTGGGATGCCACCCAGAGGCCCCAGTAAGAGGCTCTATATAATAAATGCAAGTCGTTGTTGTGACAGTATGGGTGTACAGTATGTGTGTATTGGTATTTGTGTGAGTATGGGAGTGTATGGGAGTGTGTGTGTGTGTATGTGAGTCTGTGTGTATGTATGAGTATGGGAGTGTGTGTGTATGTGTGACTATGTGTGTGTATGGGTGTATGTGCGTGTGTATGGGTGTGTGTGTGTGTGTATGGGTGTATGTGTGTGTGTATGGGTGTATGTGTGTGTGTATGGGTGTGTGTGTGTGGGTGTATGGGTGTATGTGTGTGTGTATGGGTGTATGTGTGTGCGTATGGGTGTATGTGTGTGTGTATGGGTGTACGGGAGTGTGTGTGTGAGTTTGGGAGTGTGTGTGTGTGTGTGTATATGTGGGAGTGTGTGTGTGTGTGTGTGTGTGTGTATATGTGGGAGTGTGTGTGTGTGGGGAGGTGACCGTAATTGTTAACAATACAAGGAGAGTGAGAGATCACCTCTTTGGCCATTGCCCCGAGACAAGTCCTTTATCTACAAGATTGAATTCCCTCTTTAACACCCAACTTACCTGTTTGGAACACACTTCTCTGCATCATTCAGCGCGGTGCGGTGAGACACTCTCCCGCAGGGGCGGGCGCTGAGGAAATGCAAGCGTGTCGCCAGTTACTGTGTTATTGGTGCCGTGTGCTGCGTGTTGTATGTTGGCCGCCGTTGCGTGTTGCGGTAACACACTTGCTGACGTGTTTGTAGGAGCTGAGCCTGGAGCTGGTCTATCAGGCCGTGAGGAGCAAGAGAGCCTCTGGGGAGTTGTGCACTCGGGTGTCCGAGCTCCTCGATCTGGTCATCACGGACCTCAGGTACCACAGTGGGATGGGGAGAGGGAGGGGAAACGAGAGACTGTGGGTCGCGGGGGGTGGGTGGGGTGAAGTGGGGGGGTGGGGGGGGAGGGGGTGGGAGAAAGAACGGGAACCGGGAGAGAGAAAGAGAGTTCGCGGAAGAAAGAGTGAGGGAGAGAAGGGGCAAAGGACGCCGTGGGGGGGGTTCGGGGGTGGGAGGCGGAAGAGAGTGGGGAGGAAAGGAAAAGAGAGGGAGAGAGATGGAGCTACTGTGGCTCAGTGGTTAGAGGCACTCGCCTTACAAGTGTGAGACCTGTGGTTCGAATCCAGGCAGGTCAGGGCGAAACCTTGGGCAAGTTTCCTTACTCCACATACACACACACACACACCTAATAATAATGCGCCCCCCCCCCCCAAAAAAAAACACCACAATAATAAAAATACACAACTGTTTGTGGGGGGGTGGAATGCTGCTGTGCGCAATTGGCAGCCGCGTTTCGCCCACAAATATACAATCAATTCACTTTACGTTCTATTCTGTGAGACGTCGATAAGATGCGAAAAACGCTATATCAAATGCAAGGATTATTATGATGTTTGGGAGCAGGGTGTATGTGCGTGAAGCCGCAGTGCTTGGGTAGTGTGTGTGCCCGTCTCACCTCCCACCCCACCCCACCCCACCCCCCATCACCCTGTTGTGTTTCCATCGCAGTGAGCCATTACCGAGGGTGGATACGGTATCGTCAGCCACACCACTGGATAAGCACACACACCGGCTGAGGACCACCAACCTGGAGCAGATCGTGGGGGCAGCCGAGGCCCTGAGACATCAGGGGGAGGCCGACCTGGAGAGTGTCCTGGAACAGGCTGAGGACTGGCTAGCCAGGCTCAGGGCAATGGCAGAAGAGGTGACCTCTCCCTCTCCCTCTCCCTTATATTGTTAATAATTACAGTCACCTCCCCATACACACACACACACATACACTCCCATACATACACACACTCCCATACACACACATACACCCATACACACATACACGCCAATGACCATACACACACACTCCCATACACACAGGCCCATATACGTCCACCCACGCGCACACCACACGCACACAATGCGCACACCCCCATACACACCCCCATACACACCCACACATGCACCCACACCCCTTACCCGCACGCGCACACCCACACGCAGTCACACAGAGTAACTGGAAGCGATCAGGGTCACTGCCCTGTGTGAGGGTCTCTGTATAAATGCGAGTTGTTGTTTATTTCTGCAAATTTACAGCCCGTTATTACCGCTGTCGCTTCCTGTTCGATCATCAACACGACATTTCCCGCGTACACAATAAGCATTTTTCTCCGCAAAGTACACTACACTTTACAGTATATTCTGTGAGGTGCTTTTAATGATGCTACATCGAACGTAAGGATTATTATTAGGCGGATGGGCCCAGGAAGGGTCATCGTGACACTGTTGAGTGCATCGGGACGTCCTCCCGACGTGAAAAGCTCCCATGCACACACACACACAGAAACACTCCCATATATACACACACACACAAGATACACACACATACACGCAGAGCAGACACTGACAGTGGGCTTGTCTCTGTGGTGAGCACCCAGGACACAAGCATAATAAGCGGAGGACAGTTTGACAGGGTTTCCATGTGTTATTGAAAGGAGACATGTATGCGTAACCTGTAGTGGTGTTATTATTGATAAGCCCTAATGAATAAGGTGACCCTAGTTTGGGAAGCAGTAGCTCAACGCCAAGCTGTTGACGCTTGAGAGTTCCACGGCATGTCACTATCATATCATGTAAATAATCTAGGATTTGACATCGTACCTATTTTGGTCCATCAAGATGTGTCTCCCTGTGGTGCCCGGGGTTCAGTCAGTGTGAGGCGTAGTGACTGTTGATGTTTCTCTTCCAGCCTCAGAACAGCCTGCCTGACATTGTGATCTGGATGCTACAAGGAGACAGACGCGTGGCTTACCACCGGGTCCCGGCACACCAGATCCTGTACTCCCGCAACAGACCCAACTGGAGTGGCAAGCACTGTGGAGCTCTCCAGACCATATTCCTCAAGGTGCGAATGCTCGGGGAGTGGGGGGTGAAGGGGGAGGGTGGAGAGTGGGGGGATGGGGAGATGATGGAAGTGGGGGGGCGGGGGCGAGGGGGTTTAAGGGGAAGTAGGGGTCTGAGAGAATCGGTGGAGAAGAGTCCCTCACACTGGTGGGTGACCTGAAGTCAGGACTGTAACTCGGAGGGTGAGAGGAGAGATTCCAAGAGCTTCTCCTCCGAGCGAGTTGTTGCGATCGGAGCGACTTGCCGAGCTATTGGAGGCCGGTGTTTTTGACACACTCGGAAACCCATCACGGTGATCAGCCAGTGTCTTATGGCAGGACCTGGAAGGACAGACGAGTCACTTGGGGGGGCGGGCAATCCTCCCACTCAGCTCCTGTTAACCCTGCAAGCCAAAGCCCTAAATGGGTAGGGTGGTCCTAGCTGGACAAGTAGCATGAAAGTTGGCCAGACAGTGATATCAATGGCAAACTCTGGTTAGACTCAGAAGAACCCCAACCCTTGGTCCTTGCCAACCTGCACCTAATATTCTCTGGAATTAGGAAAGCGGGATGTATCTCTCTGGGTGGCACAATGAGAGAGAGAGAGAGAGAGAGAGTGCATTACTTTCTAGACAGAAGGAAATTTCCCATAAATGGAACTGGTGTCTGAGGACTCTTAAACACTGCCGTTTGTCAGACGCTGATCTGTCTGTCAGACACCGTTTGTCCTGGCTGATCGTGGCGCGGACGGGAGGTTTCTGTGTGTTTTAGGTGCCATCTGTCAAGGTAGTAATAATAATAATCCTCGATAGGGTGCCTTGTCATATCGTTGAGACGACTGAAAATGCTTCACGAGAAGTATCGTAAGGTGGAGTGACCGTGTACTCTGTGGGTGAAATGTGGCAGCCAACTGAGTCCACAAGATAATTGTAGATTGAGCGACCAAATATTCTGTTTCTTTTTTTGAAGGGATGAGTATCCCTGGAAAAGAGATCCGCCAATGGACTGACAACCGTGGAGCTCCTGTGGCTCAGTGGGTAGAGCACTTGTCTTGCAAGCTGGGGAGACCAAGCTGGGGAGACCTGTGTTCGAATCCAGGCAGGTCAGGGCGAAACCTTGGGCAAGTTTCCTTACTCCACACATACGCCTAATAATAATCCCTCCAAATAAACACAATAATAAAATTGGTCATTTCAATCCACGACTGTGTGTGGGGGATACTGCTGTGCGCAATTGGCTGCCGCGATTCGCCCACAAATATATACAGTCAATTCACTTTACAGTATATTCTGTGAAGCGCTTTGGGACGTTGATAAGATGTGGAAAGCGCTATATCAAATGCAAGGATTATTATTATTATTATTAACCGGGTTCCTATTTACTGCTAGGTAAACACCTGTATATAGAGTAAAGAAACTTGCCTGAGGTTTCTTGCCGCCCAGCAATTAAAACCTGGGTCATCCCATTTGCCAGTGGTTCCCTGAGTAAGGTTTGCTGAGTGTCGCTGTCCCGTTTGAGGGGAGCAGAGGCTAGAGGGTCACCTTGTCTTGCAGTACCCGCGGAACGATGCCAGGCCGGGGAAGCTGCCCGCTCAACTCCGTGTCCGGATGTGGTTCGGGATGGCTGCGGACGAGAAGGAGTTTAACCAGTACACCGAGGGGAAGCTGTCGGTTTTTGCGGAAACGGTGAGTGCTCCGCAACCCTGGGCCTCCCTCCCCGTCCCTACCACCTCCGTGTTACACTCTTCCTCTCGCCCTCCGCCTTGCTTCCTCCTTCCCCATCTTCGAGTCATGCCTGACGACCGTCCTCTTCGACTCTTGTCCCTACACTCTGGGACAATCTCCCTTGATCCCTCCTCCTTAACCCACTCGCTCCCGTTTTTCAAGCCCTGCCTGCAACTTTCTTCTTTGACCGTGCTTACGGTCATCTCGCCCCTCCCACCAGCTCGGAGTCAAGCTCCGCCATTGTTAACTTACCCCCCACGGAGGGCGCGATATTTAAAAAAAGTGCAAGTTGTTGTTGCGATTCAGGAGTATGTCAGTCAGCCCCTCGAGCCTTTGCCACCATTCTTTTGCATCATGCCTGATTTGTACAACAATTCCATTTACTGCCTTTGCTCCACGGTCTTTGATATCCTGAGCCAACAAACATAGAATTATAGAATTTTACATCACAAAAGGAGGCCATTCGACCCATCTAGTCTGTGCCGGCTCTTTGAATAGAGCAACTCAATCCTACTGCCCCGTGCTCTCCCCATAACCTAACAGGCCTGTTCTCCCTAAATAAAGATCTAATTCTCTTTTAAAAGCTGTTATCGAATCGGCCTCCACCACCTTTTCAGGCAATGCATTCCAGATTGTCAGTCAAGCGCTCTGAGACGCCGTCCGGTGTGGAGGGCGCTATATAAATCAAAGTTGTTGTTGTTGTTGTTGTTGTGACTGAGACAACGCCACTGTTGAGCGCTCCCGAAATGCTACTCCCAGTGCAGGCTGCTGTGTAAATGCAAGTTGTTGTTGTTGTTGTTCTGCTCCACAGTATGAAAATCAGACCAAATTGGCTCTCGTGGGGAACTGGGGGACAACAGGCCTCACGTACCCAAAGTACACTGACGTGACCGGGAAGATCAAACTCCCCAAAGACTCCTTCAGGCCTTCGCCTGGCTGGAGCTGGGCTGCCGACTGGGTAATCAGCCCAGAGAAATCGTGAGTTGCTTCTCATTAATACAGCAGTTTACATGTATTATCATAATAATTGCCTTTGTTATAAAACCTGATCACCTCATTGAGGGGCACGACAAAGTAGATAGTGGGAGATTGTTTCCCCTGATTGGAGAAACTAAAACCAGGGGTCACAGTCTTAAAGTTAGGGGTCAGCCCTTTCGCACTGAGTTGAGAAAAAAACTTCTTCACTCAGAGGGCGGTGAATGTATGGAATTCCTTACCCCAAAGGGCTGTTGACGCTCAGTCCTTGAACATATTCAAGACCGAGTTAGATAGATTTCTTATTTATAAAGGGGCTAAGGAGTATGGGGATGAGGCAGGTAGCTGGAGTTAGAGTAGAATATCAGCCGTGATTGAATGGCGGGGCAGGCTCGATGGGCTGAATGGCTTACTCCTGCTCCTATTTCTTATGTTCTTATTAAGGCGATACATTCAATTCAGTGTACAGTATATCCCGGGAAGTGCTTTGAGACATCTCAACGACTTGATAAGTCATTATATCCGATGCAAGGATATTATTATTATTATTATAAAGTGCTTCACAGGATACATTGTAAAATGGAGTCACTGTGTATGTTTTGGGGTGAAACATTACCATGACCACATCGTTGGGATTGTTGAGCTTGGAGTCCCTCATGTGGGACTTGAATCCATGAGCTTGTGACTGTGGTGGGTGAGAGAGTGAGGGGCTGAGCAGTATAGTGACCTGAATAGTGACCAGGGGTGACTGTACTCATACCGCCTTTGCCCGTAGGCTGCTGTACGACGCTGACGCAGGCCATATGAGCTTCGTGGAGGAGGTGTTTGAGAACCAGCCTCGCCTGCCCGCTGGCCAGTGGATACACATGCCTGAGGCTTACTCTGATGTTGTAAGTGTATTTCTAGCCCAGCCTTGAAACGCATCCCCGGGATGGGGAACCCGCTTTCTCTCCCTGTGTGTTGTGTGTGTTGTATGTGCGGGGGTGGGGGGGGCAGGGCATTGGTGTGTGTATATATGTGTGTATGTGGGTGACACTGGTATTTGTGTGTGTATGGGAGTCACGTGTGTGTGTTTCTGTATGTATGAGGGTCACTGGTGTGTGTGTGTGTGTGTGTGTGGGGCGGGCGCTTGTGTGTATGCGTGTGTGTATGCGGTGGGGAGT
Organism: Hydrolagus colliei; assembly: GCA_035084275.1. NCBI lineage: Eukaryota > Metazoa > Chordata > Chondrichthyes > Chimaeriformes > Chimaeridae > Hydrolagus > Hydrolagus colliei. Next base: position 6,535,455 of record CM068742.1, on the reverse strand, counting down.
GGGGGGTGGCAATGGTATGTGTGGGTGGGTGGGAGGGGGTGGGTTTGTGTGTGGGTTCGGTGTGGCAGTGGATGGGTCCCGGTTAAGCTATGTGTGTGTGTGTGTGTGTCTGTAACAGAACGGAGAGAAAGTTCTGCCCAAGGACGAAATTGAGTGTCCCCCGGGCTGGAAATGGGAGGACCAGGAGTGGTCAACGGACCTGAACAGGGCAGTGGACGAGCAAGGTACGGAAGGCAGCACCACACGCAGCCACTCAGGCACGTGGACACACGGGAACGCAGCCACACTGTCACACAGTGACGTACAGACACAAAATGAAACAGACACACACAGCGACACAGGGAACATTGCAAACGCAACGACAGACAAAACAAGCAAGAAAGAAACCGAACGAAGATTTAACAATCATAGCAATAATTGAACGTATCAGTTGGCCAGAGACTGCTGGACCTCAGACTCGCGGAGCAGTGTGGTGTTGGTTGGCTGGGAGGGCTTGGGCTCGGGACTCGATCTCTCCGGAGTATAAAGCACTCATTCCGCCCCCACCCACCCCTGGGATTTCGTCGGCAGGTTGGGAATACGGGATCACAATCCCGCCAGACAGGAAGCCCAAGTCCTGGTCTCCGGCCGAGAAGATGTACCACACCAACCGGCGCCGGCGCTGGGTTCGTCTGCGGAGGAGAGACCCCAAACACATCGAGCCCCAGCGCAAGGTAGGGTCGCCACAACGCACAGTCACGACACAATCACTTCTGCGGCCAGTCGCCAAGCACAATCACTGGACAACGTCACTAAACATTGTCACTTCACACGGTCACTACACAACCACAATAAAATTACATGTGTACAGAGCCTTTCACGTCGGGAGGATGTCCCAAGGTGCTGGACTGTCAAGCGTTTCAGACCCGAGCTGGGGACGGGGGAAGTTGGAGTAGGCCTTTCGTTTGATCCAGCCAGATCTGCCGATGAACCTTTAGCTTGAATTTGGTCCGGGGGCATTTGGCGGCTCGTGCCTTGAGGGATCGGAGATGGCTGGGATACCAGGGGGATTTATGGGAGACTGAGGCAGTTCGGGAAGTGAGGGGGTGGGGGGGGGGGGGGGCAAGGGAATCCAGGATGGCGGAGAAGCAGTTGTGGAGAAAAGAGAGTTGAAAAGGGTAGATCGGTCTGTGAGGACCAGAGGAGTAGGAGTTCATTTGACTCCAGGGCAGTAGAGAGGGAGAAGAGGGAGATTTGTTTTCCCCCGGGGGCAGTAGGTGATGGTAGAGGATTGAGCAGGGAGAAAGGGTGCGGAGGTGTTAAGGGAGATGACGTGGTGGTCTGAAATGCCTTTGCCAGTGATGGTGACGTCTGAGACGGCGCTGTCTGAGACGGTTGACCACCAGGTCAAGTGGGTGGCCATGGACGTTGATGGCGGAGTGGATGTGGAGGGAGAGATTGAGGCAGGAGAGGAGGGAGGAGAAGTCAGCAGCGGTCGAGCAGGAGGGGCTGAAGTAGAGCTCGAAGTCGCCTAGGCGGCAGAGGCCCTCGTTCAGAGCAGAGGAAGAGGGAAGATAGGAGGGTGGAGAGGTCTGAGTGGAAATTGGGGGAGTGTTTGTAGGGGGTGGGGGGGGGGGAATGGTAGACAAGGAGGATTTTGAGGGAAAGACTGGAGGAGTGGTAGAGGGCAAAGTGCTCAAAGGAGGATTAAGAGAACAGCCGAAGGGAGACCAGGAGATGAGAGCCACACCACCAGGAGGCTGTAATACATACATGGACTGCTGTTATTTTCTACAATATACATAGGGGGCGCTGTTCTCTATAATATACACACAGAGGCTGCCTTTCTCTCTCACACAGACAGAAGTAAATACAGTTCTTGAAAGGGAAGTCCCATTACTGTTTGAATGATTGCCTGTCGTGATTGAATGATTGACTGTCCAGCGCCTTTTGGACGTCCTCCCGACGTGAAAGGCGCGACACGAACGTCACGTCGTCGTCGTCGTTGTCGTTGTATAATCGGAGTGTTGATCGGAAGCTGGTAATTGTGGGTGCGGACCACCAGGGGTCAGTGTTGCCTCGCGAACAGGTTCAGTGTCGCTCACTGGGACATTTCCCCCCGAAATCTTTATCGTTTACTGGAAACAACGCAGGAGATGTGATAGCACGGCCCAACGTACAACTCTGGGATGGAGAATTCTGGCTGCCACGTCTCTCTGCGACTGCTAGCCACGTCGCTCGGCGCTGAGCTACATTCCCCCCGTGACTAACCGAGCCACTCAGTGGGTTTGAGGGCGGAGGCAGAGAGGTACAGCTGGGTGGCATCCACATCTGTGGAACTTTGAATGCCATGTCTGAGCATGTACAGGTTGACGAGATGTCACATTACTCTGCAACTATCCCGTGTTAACCTGTGTCAGATTAAAAGAAATAACACGTATTAGATTGTTGCAAAAAAAAATACTGCGTCATATAAACTGGGTGATCCTGTTTTGGGAGGTGGGATGGGTGGGGGGGCTATAGGGGGAGACACCAACTAGGCTACAGGATCCTCCTGGATCTCCCCGTACCTCCCACACTCCGTCCCTCAGGCCAGCACCACACAACAACAACAAAATTACTTTAGAGAGCTCCTTACACATCGGAAGGACGTCCTAAAGACACAGGGGAACACACAGGGAGATACACAAACAGATAAGAGACGCACAGACACTCACAAATACAGAGAGAGAGAGAGAGAGAGATAGACAGAGACAGGGAGACGCATAGGATTGGGCCATTCAGCCTTTCGAGCTTGTTCTGCCATTTAATTAGATCATGGCTTATCCGTACCTCAACTAATCCTTTCAATTCCAATTTCCCGCTTTCTCCCCCTCTGACCTACCAAAAATCTATCAACCTCACTCTTGAAGGTGTGGATAGGTCCAGCATCCACTGCCTTTTGGGGGGAGAGAAGTCCAGATTTCTACCAACTATTGACATACACTCAGAGACCCAAAGGAAGAATTGACACTGAGACACACACACAGACAGACAGAGAGAAACACATATACTCACGGACACAGAGAGACAGACACACACTCACAGATACAGAGAGAGACACAAACACAAACACAGAGAGACAAACAAATATTCTCAGAGTGAGATATATACACGTTCATAGATAGAGAAGTATACCCACGGAGAGAGGAGAGATATACATATACATTCGCACAGACACTCAGAAACAGACATATAGAACAACAGCAAATTACGTTTGAGGAGACACACTCACAGACATACGAGAGAGACACGCAGATACACTCGTAAATACAGAGGAGAAACACAGTCGGATACTCAGAAACACACACATACAGAGAGACAAACACACAGAGAGATGCACAGACACAAAGACACAGAGAGAGACACGCAAACAGAGAGAGAGACACAGAGAGAGACACATAGACACACTCACGAAACAGTGAGAGACACACACAGATACTTACAAACACACACGGAGAGAGACACAGACACTCACAAACACAGAGGGAGATACAGACAGAGAGAGAGACACAGACACTCAGAAGCACAGTGAGGCACGCATATACACACACATACACAGACGCCTACAAAACGGTGAGAGAGACACACAGGTACTTACAAACACGGGGAGAGACACAAACACAGAGAGAGACACAGACACACTCACAAACACAGAGAGATACAGAGAATCATAACAGCGGGTCTCACAGCAACATCAGGTGCACAGCGAGTGGCCAGTAACCACTTTTATAGTGAGTTTGCAGCCTTTGGCAGAGGCTCATATTTTGTGCTGACAAAAACAGAAGTCAGGTCAGGCAGCATCTAGGGAGAAAGCAAGCTTTTCGGGTGCATTGGCCCTGCTTCAGAACTGGGGGACGTTGGGAGGGAGAGGTTTTTTCAGGACTAACAGAGAGGAGGAGGGGGGCCGGGCAAGGGAGTCATGGGGGACAATGGGGGTAGAGGTCAGGAGATGATGGGTTAAAGAGATGTTAACGCTGTGAAACAAAAGGGGGGGGGGGTGGGGGGTATTGCAACAAAACTGGAGTGACGTAGTGTGTAAACGCTTTTGTTTAACGTTTCGCCCACAATTATACAGTCGGTTCGCTTAACAGTGTACTCCGTGAAGCGCCTCGGGACGTCTAGAAGACGTGAAAAGCGCTAATATCAAATGCAAGGATTATTGTTATTAATAATTATTATTATAATTTTATAATATTTTATATATAAAACTTTTAATAATATTTTATATTTTAAAAAAATTAAATAATATTTTATATTAAAAAAAAATTAAATAATATTTTATATTTAAAAATATTTTAATAATATTTTATATTTAAAAATATTTGAATAATATTTTATATTTAAAAATATTTGAATAATATTTTAATAATGTGATTTTATAATATTATAATAATTATTATTATTAACACCTCACCCCACACCTCCCCCCCACCTCCACCCCACCTCCTGACCCCACCCCACCCCACCTCCTGACCCCACCCCACCCCACCTCCTGACCCCACCCCACCCCACCTCCTGACCCCACCCCACCCCACCTCCTGACCCCACCCCACCCCACCTCCTGACCCCACCCCACCCCACCTCCTGACCCCACCCCACCCCACCTCCTGACCCCACCCCACCCCACCTCCTGACCCCACCCCACCCCACCTCCTGACCCCACCCCACCCCACCTCCTGACCCCACCCCACCCCACCTCCTGACCCCACCCCACCCCACTCCCGGTTCCTGCCCACAGCACAAGCCCGAGGAGGCTGAGAACGAGGGCTGGGAGTACGCCTCCCTCTTCGGCTGGAAGTTTCACCTCCGGCAGCGGAGAACGGACAGCTTCCGGCGGCGGCGCTGGAGGCGCAGGATGGAGCCGCTGCGGAGGACGGGGGCGGCTGCCGTGTTCGCCCTGGAGGGGGCGCTGGTGAGTGCCGAGGGCTCGCGACCAACTCCGCCGGGTATCGCGGCGACATCTGGCGTTCGGGCTCAGGCTCTCTCTCTCTCGTAGCCAAGAATTCCCCCAGATAAAATCGGTGGTCCGCTTCACGGCTGTTTGTGGGACATTACTGTGTGCGATTTGGCTGCCGCGTTTACCCACAAAACTGCGCTCTGCAACATATCCCCGGAAGCGATTCGAGTCATCTCAACAATGTGGTGAGGTGCTGTGTCGATTATTGTTAACAGGCTGTGTGAAGTAAAAGGATCAGAGAATGATACGGCACAGAAGGAGGCCATTCAGCCAATCGTGTCTGTGCCGGCTCCGTGAAAAGAGCTGTCCCAATCTCTCCCATTCCCCCGCGCTCTCCCCCGTAGCCCTGCAAACCCATCCTCCCCAAATAACCGTCTGCTTCTCTCTTAAAAGTTGTGATCGGATCGGCTTCCACCCACTTTTCAAGCAATGCATTCCAAATCCAAATAATTTGCTTTGTGAAAAAAGATTCTCCTTTTATCTATCTGTCCTGCCACCTTCAAAGATTTATTTATATGAATCCCCAGGTCTCTCTGTTCCTTCACCCCATTTAAGATTCTACCATCTGGTTTATACTGTCTCTACTCATTCTTCCTTCCAAAATGCATCATTTTGGATTTATCCACATTAAACTTCATCGTCCACGGGTCTGCCCATTTTACCAGTCTGTCTATGTCTTTAATTCGGCTACTATCCTCCTCACTGTTTACCACTTAGCTGTCTGCATACTCACAGAGCCAAAGAGAGACACACACAATCAGAGACACACACAGACGCAGAGAGAGAGACACACACACGCAGGGATTATTATTAACATTATTATTGATAATAACATGGTGGTTTGGGACAAGGGGACACATTTAAGGTTGGCCACACACGTGTCAGGAGATAGGAGAGGGAGGAAAGAAATAAACACATCTCCCTGTGCTCTCTCTCTCTCTCTGGAATGAGAGGAGGTATTTAAAAGAGTTCTCCTTTAAGAAGCGTTGAACTTTTCCCTTGCCCGATGTTAGGGAGACAGGAAAGCCTTGTATGTCCCAGAGTTGGGAACGTACACAGGGGACTGTCAGACGCTTTTGATCTCTGTCTCAGCCCCAAGTCCGCGCTTTCCAAGTCACCTCAACACAGCCTCTGTCTGCAGTGAATAAGACCACCTTTCTCATGCTTATTGGCTCGGGTTCAAACCAAATATTATGCTTTTGTAAAATAAAATCAAACCATTTAGTCTTTCTGAGGGGCAACCTTACCTCCATGTTGGGTTTCCTGACCCGCTCCACTTTTATTTTGGTGGGGGAGGGATTTTGTTATGTGGGTTGGGGGGTGGAGGGAGGGAGGGAGGGAGGGAGGGAGGGAGGGAGGGGTGGGGGTGGTGTGGGGGAGGGTGGAGGGGGGGAGGGGAGGCAGCTATTTTTACGGTTATTTTTCAATGACGCGTTTACTGTTGTTAAGGGGTGAAATACAGTAATCCGCGTCTTTGACTGTGTAACTGGGGGAAACACAACAGCAATTTAGGCACGTACATACAACAACAACGACGACAGAACTATATTTATAGAGCGCCTTTCACATCGGGAGGACGTCCCCAGGTGCTGAACAGTTAGGTTGGGACCCGAGCAGTGGGGGGAAGGGTCGGGATAGGGTCAGGGGGAAGGAGAGTAGGAGGTATACACACATTAATATTATTCTTATTACACACATATGTACATTAGACACACATATATACACAAATACAGACACACAAACCATTACACACATATAAATACACACATGCTTGCACGTTTCCACATACATACCCACATATGCAATGCACACACATGCACATACATGTAGACATACATGTACACATATAACAACACACATCCACACAAATTCACACACATCCACATACACACACACGGAGATGTGCAGTGAAAAATCAACTGTGTCTGGCGAATGGTGTCGGCCCGGATATCAGGAGAGAGAAACTCTGTCCTCTTTTCCACTCACGTTCGTTCACGGTTCACAAGCACAGCAACTTTGGTGTAGACGGTGGCTCTCATGGGACAAAATGTTTCATGGCGAGTTAGGGTCGATGGCGAGTGAGCGGGCAAACTGAGTGAGGTATGAGGTTTGGGGCGACGGGAGTTTTGAGGCGACGATAATACAGTTATCGAAACGGACTCCCCCTGTAACAGAAATGTGATTGGTTGTTTGGTGGTCCTTCGCCCTGCCTGCTCCACCGTCGGCGATCAGGCCTTCAGCCTCTCCTCCCGCCCTCTGGAACTCCCATCCCCGGTCCCTTCTTTCCCTCCCTCGGCTCCTTCAAGACAAAGGTTCGAAACCCTCCTCTTTTGACTGCTGCTTTGGTCGCCCTCCCTGTCCTCCTGATCCCAACCCCCAGCTTGGGTCCAAACCCTTGACTGTCCAATGCCCCTTGGGACCTCCTCGCCATGGAAAGCTGTACCATTATAGCTGTATTTTGTTGTCGTTGTGACAGGGCGGAGTTACTGAGGACAAGAGTGAGGAGCAAATAGGGTCAACGACCCTTGGAGTCAACACGCCAACTGTATCCTGTATCTTTGACTGTGAGTGCAGGTGTGAGTGTGTGTGTGTCAATGAGTGTAAGTGTGAGGGAGTGAGTGTGAGACTTTGTGTATGTATGAGAGTGAGATTAGAGTAGAGAGCTCCAGTGAGGGAGGGGGCGGGGGGGGGGGTGGGGGGCGGTGGGGGAGAGAGCACCAGCACAGACACGATGGGGAGTGAGCAGTGAATGGGATTAGAGTAGAGAGCTCCATTGGGGGAAACAAACACAGATATGATGGGGAATGGCATTCGCTGGTGCTCTAAACTCTCTGGTTTACGTTGACAGGTGGGACTCGCTTCCATCTGAGATGTTACATTTACCAAGCAAGAGACCTAGTGGCGATGGATAAAGACAGCTTCTCTGGTAAGTGACCAGCAACTTGGGATTTTGTGTGTGCGTGTGTGCGTGCGCGTGTGTGTGCGTGTGTGCGCGTGTGTGTGCGTGTGTGCGTGCGCGTGTGTGTGCGTGTGTGTACGTACGGGAAGAACACATACACGGGAGCTCATCTGAGAATCACTTCCGAAGGCCTGCATCCCCCCCTCCCCTCCCCCCCACCGGGTGTCAGCCTAGACTGAGAGCTCAGAGCCCCTGACTCAATGCTGCCAAATAATAATCCTTGCATTAGATATAGTGCCTTACTACGTTGTTGAGACGTCTCAAAGCGCTTTACAGACTATACTGTAAAGTGAATTGACTGTATGTTTTGTGGGCGAAACCCAGCAGCCAAAGGCGCACAACAGTGTCCCACAAACAGTTGCGGAATGAGTGGCCAAATTATTATATATTTTTTGGAGGGATTATTACTCCAGGAGAGCGATCTGCCAACTGACTAACGACCGGGTTCCTAGGTAAATAGAGGTGTGTGGAGTGAGGAAACTGGCCTAAGGTTTTGCCCCGCCTGGGAATCGAACCCAGGTCCTTTTGCTTGGCAGGCGAATGCTCTAACCGCTACTCTACAGGATTCCAGCCCTGTAAGGTCTCAGCCAGGCTGAGCTCTTTCCCTCAGCTAGTCCCTAACCACAGGACCTCAGCAGTAGCGCTCACTGGAGTCTTGCTTCTCAAGCATTGCTTTTGAAGCCAGGCCAGACCTCAGAACCCTTGAGGGAGCCTTTTTTTTCTTCCCCTTTAATTTATGTTTATTGTGAAAAGTCACTGTGTTTTTTTGCCCAGGCCCACAGTGGAAAATGTGGACCCGATCTACGTGTGACAGGAAACCATTTCTCTCGCGTCTCTGCCTTTTTTCCGAACAAAAAATATCTTTGACTCTACACAGATCGGGGGAGGTGGGGGGAAGCTCAGTGCGCTCGACGCTACCCTTCTCTCCCCCTCGGCCTGTCTCCGTCCACCTCACAAGGCCCTCAGTTCTCTGGGTCGTAAGCTTGCAGGTTCATACCCCCCTCACTCTGTGCGGGCTGACATTCCACGCAGTACTAGGGGTGGGGGGGGGGGGGGGGGGGGGGGGGGGCGGATGGGGGAGAGGGTTAAGCACGGTGAGCACAAAACACAGCCACTGCACTTTGCAGTAAATCCCACAAAGCACATTGAGGCTCTCTCCTGATGTGAACGGAAATTCCTGTGTCCCAAAATGGGAAGCAACACCCAACGCATAAAAGAGTCTTCAAACCCAAACCGAGAATTCCATATACATCATTCCACTTATACATGGTATCCCAGAGATAGATTGTTGTAATGAAATGAATACTCTCCAGCAAAAGCTTAGGCCAGAGTGTATTTGGGGGGGGTATTTTCTAGGGTCTAACCAGCTAAAATCACATTTAAAATAGGAGTATTAAACGGAGGGGCGTGTCGGGCTAACGGCAGCCATACAAGAGTGAAAGGATTTCCCTCAAAGCAGCCAGCACAGACATGATGGGCTGAATGGCTTTTCTCTGTGCTGTAATTGTCTTTGCTTCTAAACGGGGGAGTTAAACTCCAATCCCTGGTGTTACATTGAACGAGCTGCCGTGTGTTTCTCTGGGAGTCAGAGGTCACCGTTTGTGTCTCTGGAGGTCACTGCGCTTATAATAATAATAATAATCTTTGCATTTGATATAGCGCCTTATCACGCCATCGAGACGTCTCAAAGCGCTTCACAGAATATACCGTAAAGTGGGTTCACTGTATATTTTCTGGGAAAAACGCCTCAGGGTGGAGGAGCTGGGTATGTGGGGGGTGGGTGGGTGGGGGGGGGGGCAGCGGGGGGGTGTGTGGGAGGAGGATATGGGTGGCTGGGGTATGGGGGAGTGTGGGGAGAAGATGCTATTTCTGACGGTGACAATTTGCCGTGTTTCTCTTGCAGATCCCTACGCCATCGTCTCTTTCCTGCACCAGAGTCAAAAGACTGTGATAGTCAGAGGCTCCCTGAACCCCACCTGGGACCAGACCCTGATCTTTTATGAAGTGGAGATATTTGGGGACAGCAGCGTCGTGGCTCAGAACCCACCCCACATTGTGGTGGAGATGTACGATAACGACACTTATGTAAGTGGTGGGGGGGGGGGGGGGGGGAGGGGGGCATGGCTAATGAGGGGGTGATGCTGGTCACTGGGTGATGGGGAGAGCTCACTGATTGGGGAGGGAACAGGTTGAGAAGATTTTTTTTTGATGGGTTCGGTGACAGGAAAGACATTTGGAACTGGCGAATGCACAACGATGACAGATTACATTTTGTGGAGCTCCTGTAGCTCAGTGGTTAGAGCGCTCGCCTTAAGAGTGAGTGAGACCTGTGTTTCGTATCCAGCCAGGTCAGGGCGAAACCTTGGGCAAGTTTCCTTACTCCACACGCCTGATGATCGTTCCAAAAAACCCATGATAAATTAGTCATTTCAATCCACGGCTGTTTGTGTGGGGGACGCTGCTGTGCGCAATTGGCTGCCGAATTTCGCTCACAAATACACAGTCACTTCACTTTACAGTATATTCTGTGAAGCGCTTCGAGACGTCTAGAAGACGTGAAATGCGTTACGTCAAATGCAAGGATTATTATATTTCACAGCGCCTTTCACGTCCAGAGGACAATCAGGGATTTGAACCGAGCAGGCGTTTGGAATCAGCAGGGGTGAGGGTGGGGGGGGGGGTGGAAAGAGAGGGGGTGGGAGTAGGAGGGTGACCAATAGTGCGATTGAAGAGGAGGGCCTTCAAGGAGGTGAGGGGACTGTCGGATGGAGTTACAGAGGGTGGGGCAGAGAGGCTGAAGGCAGAGGCTCAGACGTCTGGAACACGGAGCGCAGTATAGTCTGATGCTCCTTTGCGGCGAGGTTGGGGGTGGGTTTAGGATTTAGCCAGGATTTAAGGATTTTCCACAAACCGTGCCTCGTATTTCAGAGGTCTGACCCTGCCATGCTCCCAGCTGATTCCCTATTGCTTGGCTCGTGGCTTTCCTTCAGCGGTGGAACTGTAAATAATCTCTCTCTGTCTCTCTCTCTTTCTCTCCTCGGCAAGTAATAGCACACTTTTTAACAAAATATACAGCTGCCCCCGATAAAATAGCTCGCTGAAACCCGAGGAAAATGTTTATTTTATGCGGCGTTTATTTTTAGCCTGTAAAGCTGTAGCCAATAATGTGACATAGTCTGGTATCAGTGTACTGTTACTGACTTTGGCTCCAACTTCTCCACATCAGGGCAGGAGCTTGTTGTCAGGAAGGTCGGGGTGGGAGAGGGTGGGGGGGCGGGGGTTGTTGTGGGGAGGTGAGGGGGGTCGTTGTGGGGAGGGGAAATACCAGGGGTGGTGGTGGAGGGGGGGGGGGGTGGTGAGGGCATGGCCATACGCCAGTGTCTTTTTCTTTGCGTTTCAAGAATTCTCTAGCGTGAGACGAGGAAGGAGGTGAGGGGCGGAGAGGCGAACCAACAGACCTAAAGGCTGCGGTCCTGGAGTAATGGGAGCGAGAGGGAGAGTCTCGGAGCGGGACAGTTACTGTGATGTTAATCTGTTGTCTCCTGTGCTCAGGGAGCTGACGAGTTCATGGGTCGGTGTATCTGCAAGCCCTCCCTCGAGCGTAACCCTCGCCTGGCCTGGTTTCCCATCTCGCTTGGGACGAGGGAGCGGGTGAGCTGCTCGCTGCCTTTGAGCTCATTCAACGAGAGAAGGTACCCAAAAGCATTTTGACCTTGGTGGAACTTTAACGTTAGCTTTGTGAACATTTAAGCGGCCAGGGTTTGGCTTGCGGGGTCCGTCACTCCCGGGCAGGGAATCAAACTTGCATTCGGGAAGTTCCCTTACTCCACACGACTCTGTTTGCCTAGCAGTAAGTCAGAACCTAGTCGAATGGCAGAGAGCTTTTCTGGGGGTAATAATTTCTTTGAAAAAAGATAATAATTGGGTCAATCAGTCGATGACTGTTTGTGGGACACTGTTGTGTGTAATTGGCTGCTGTATTTTGCCCATAAAAATATACATTCATTTCACTTTATTGTATATTTTGTAAAGCGCTTTGAGACGTCTTGGATATAAGACACTATATCCAACGCAGTGTGTATTATGAGAGTGCCTGCCCACAGTGACTGGTCTGCCCCTCCAAGCGTGGCGATCACCAGTGCCCTGGAATATTGTAGACCCACCAGTTCAGCTCGGAGGAGACCTCCCTTCCCTCAAAATTGCCCTGAACCTTTGCTCTTCTGTCCTGCTGACTTGGTGTACCTGAGAGTATTGTTCTCGGTGGAGCTCCTGTAGTTCAGTAGCTTAGCCTTACAAGTCTGAGACCTGTGTTCAAATCCAGGCAGGTCAGGGCGAAACCTTGGGCAAGTTTCCTTACTCCGCACGCCTAACAGTAATCGGGTCAATCGCCAAGTCACCAGGTTTACTCCTGACCTTTGCCTTCCAAGTGTGAGAATATAACTGCTTTCTGCACCAACATTCTGTAAATCCAG